>BGPR01000290.1:0-136333 GCA_013235015.1 Araneus ventricosus
TCAGAAATAAATATAAATCAGTTGAAAGTCTAACCGTTTCCTAGCAGCGAAGTAGGTATAAATTTGCGTTATTTCAAAATCGTCTGAACGTAAAAGTTTAAAAAATGAATAAAAATTGAAAGAAAAATGTCACAGAAATAAAATTGGTATCATTGAAAAGGTAACATTTTTATCTTTAAGATGATATAAAAATAATTTGTATCGGACAATTTGTTCCTAAGTTTCAGCGGAAAAAAAAGATTACGTGATAGTTGATTTTAAAAATAATTTATTCCACATGTTTTCGCATTCCTGAAGGATCACGTGACAGTTGAGTGAAAAATAAAATAATGTTCACGCGAATCGCGGAGTCAATGGGCTTTCTTTGTTAACTAATTTTAATCTGTAGTCAAAAATAATTAATTTAACGTGATTTCTCCTAGCCTCCGTTCTTGGGTTTGAAGCTACAACTCTACCAATTTTCATCCAAATCGGTTTGGTAGTTTGGTCGTGAAAGCTTAACAGACAGACAGACAGACACACTTTCGCATTTATTATATTACTAGCTGTTACCCGCGACTTCGTGCGCGAAGAATATGAATTTTTTTTTTAAATTCACGAATGTAAATGTTTTGTTGCATTTTGAAAGGGGAAAGGAAAAGTTCTGACGGTTGATAATACTTAATTGGACGGCTGACAGGAGTGTACTGTACATGTATGCTGATATAGTTATGTAAATTGCTTATCTATGATGATATACTTTTGTATACCACGTTATTTGCACGGATGTAGAGGTTGTGTGTGCTGGACACACGTGAACACGCCACATGTAGTTGCCCATGGGGAAAATATGGTTTTTCCAAATGTACGCCTGCCACATTCAGTGTCTGGCCCTGAGCCTCGCAAATGATATTTTTACAGGGATTTGTTACCTTTTGAAAGAGATGATAAATCCTTCGATGTTATCGGAAGGCATGGAATTAAAACACTCTCTCTTCTCCCTATATCAGTCATAACAGTAGCTTTCACGACGTTTGTACCTAGGTGTGTAATTTTTAACCGTGTGTCATTGAGCAGTCTCGGTATATCGAGGTTACGTATTAGTAGTACTGGCACACCGACTATCATTCTAGGCTTGTCGGAAGGTGCCCCTGACAATTCTAAGATCTTGAAGAGCTCTACAGAATATGATGCTCCTTGTTAATGCCCATTACCGTATCTACAGAATGATATTCTGTAATATCTCACTGTGAAAATTAAACAAAACATCGAGAGAATAATTCACTAACGTCATTGGATCACTGTGTAACCGTATTAAAAGCTGTAAATGCTACCACAACAGGAAACCGGAAGTGTAAAGTCTTCTTTGTTGTTTATGGTCAAAGAAAGCAATATTTTCTTATATTAATTTTAACACTGGCAAAAGCCCGCGCGCGAAACAGTAATTTGGCTTGAATTTATTTCTATAAGAATAAAAATTATTGTTAGAAATTACGATAAAAAATATTTTTAAACCTTTATAGCAATCGGAGAAAACATTTCATCGCAATGGAATTAATAGCATTAAAAAGATCATTTTCTGGTCTTTAAAATGGCATAAAAATAATTGTTGTCTAATAAAGATTTCAGAAGTTATTGGTAAAAAACGTCTAAGCATTAGACTTAAAAGCGGCTAATGTTCGTTATTTAATTAAATATCTTAAGAACTAATTAACTCTGAAAGTTGAAAATAACACCTTTGACCTAAAAATATGCTCTAGAATGCCGTGTGTAAATATCACGTCGCTACCGTTCACCGTTTAGGAGGAGCTCTTGTGACCGACCGATCGACCGACAGACAGACAGATACATGTAAATTCTGCCTTATTTTATGGATACTTATAAATTTTAAGCGAAATTTTCAGAAATAAAGGTAAATTAGTTCAATGTCTAACCATTTCCTAGCAACTGAGTAGCTATAAATTTGCGTTATTTCAAAATCGTCTGCACGTAAAATTTAAAAAAATAATAAAAATTGAATGAAAAATGTCACAGAATGTGGTATCATTGAAAAGGTAAAATTTTTATCTTTAAGATGGTATAAAAATAATGTGAATCGGACAATTTGTTCGGAAGTTACAGCGGAAAAAAGGATTACGTGATAATTGATTTTAAAAATAATTTATTCCACATGTTTTCGCATTCCTAAAGGATCACGTGACAGCTGATTGAAAAATAAAAATTTTCATCGCGAATCGCGGAGTCAATGGGCTTTCTTTGCTAACTAATTTTAATCTGTAGTCAAAAATAATTAATTTAACGTGATTTCATCTAGCCTATGTACGTTCTTGGGTTTGAAGCTACAACTCTGCCAATTTTCATCCAAATCGGTTTTGTGGTTTGGTCGTGAAAGCTTAACAAACAGACAGACAGACAGACACACTTTCGCATTTATTATATTATTAAGGATTAAGGATTAAGGATAAGGAATCGTCTGCTCTAGCATTTCCAACATGTCAAAAATAGAAATGTTATGCCTTCGAAGAGAAAATTTTTCATTCTCGGTTAATGCCGTTCCTTAGAATTTCCATTATTTTGAACGAAAACGAATAAAAAATGTGAATTTGAGAATAATGCCACAGAAATGAACAGTATTGTATATGATTTCTTCATACATTATCGTTAATACAAATTATGTCACATTTTTTCGTGGAAGTGAAGTGTGGAAGCAATAATTATCCATTCTCTTCAGAGACTTTATAATAATGATTAAGTTGTAGATCATAAAATTTGTAAAAGTCAATGATCAGGTTTACTTAGAGAATTTAAAAACTTGAAGATACTTTGTTATTTTACTCTTACTAATCTTAAGTTTTCACATTTCAATGAAATTGTAAATTTATTTTCTGATTGGATAATAAAAAAATACATATTCCTAATATTTCCAAAAATTTTTCAAACTACCATGTTTCATAAAAAATTTTAAATCAAAAACGACTCTTTGAATTATAATAGAAGATATCTTGACAAATTACGTTGATTTAAAATCTAATTCGAATAACATATTTTCTAGTTTTGCTCCAGGTCGCCTAGAATTGGATATTGTTGTTCTTAAAAGAAACACTAAAATTTATTATTTATGTGTTATTTATATTTAAATGTCAAAATCTATATTTATACAAAAAAGAAAATGTTAAAAGATTTTATACGATGTAATTTTGGCAGCTTGCATAAATTTTATTTATTAATTAAGGCGTAATTAAAATATGCTGAAAGAGTAGCTATGTGAAAGAGTTGTTATTCTAATTTTTTTAATGTCTTTTGCAAAATAATATAGATAATTTTAATTAATTTATGATATTTAGGTTAATAATATTAAACGAAAGTTATGAGAAGAAAATTGCAGATATATTGTTTCTGACTCTCACTAATATTTGTTCATATTTCATAGTTTTTAAAAATTCAAGTAGACATTTATTATGTTGTCGATCATTGATGAAAAACTCCATTTGTTTTAATCAATCATTTTTAATAAATATTTTGTAATCTATTAAAAGTATTAACCTATTAATAGCTAATTCCAAAATTTTTGCTGTTTTCTAGATTGCAGTTAATGTGAATTGTATATGTTGCTAAATACATTAATTTTTAATATATTTATAAAATGTTCATAAAATTGAAAAAATAAGGAAATTTAAAGTTTCTTTAAATATGAGTTTCCATCATCGAATGAAAATAATTATTTAACCTTGCAAAAACAAAAACATAGGAAACCTTATTTTCAAGTCATGATTGAAGGTACAAAAGAGCATTTAAATTTTCATTTTTATAAGGAAAGTTCTCTTATACTCAAAAAAACAATTTAAAAAATAAATACAGGGTTAGCAAAAATAAGTTTCCCATTTCAGAGGGCTCTAGAAAGCATTCTATTGGTCCAAATGAGATAAAATTTCAACTACACATAATTCAAATGATGCGCTTGACATTTATTAAAGAAAACATATTAGTACCAAGCTTCACCAATAGATGGCGCTATAACATAAATGGTATTTACTTGCATATATGGAAAATGTGAAACATCATTTGCGTTACAGCGCATGCCTCTTAGCATTATTCTTTGGATAAAAAGAAGGCGGATTCTGCACGAGCATGATTTACTTCTCTGCACATCAAGCCGACGTTGCTAGAAAAAGCGCTACTGTTCAAAGGTCAAATTGTTCTACCTGAACAAGCAGAGCTCCGTTGCAGATGTAAGAGAATTCCGTCGTATGAAGCAGATACGAAGAGGTCCAATGTCTCCATGTGCCCTACGCAAGATGATACAGAAATTTGAAACAACTGTGCAACTTTGCATTCTTCCAGGTAGAGAACGAATGCAAATCCCGTCTTCTAGCGTCGTTCGTTGAAGCCAGCAGTCAGTCGCCGCAAGGCAGTGTGAGTGTTCCAGTTGTTTCCCGTGTATTGGATATAAGGTATTCCACTGTACGAAAAATCCCACGGCGGATTTTGAATTTTTATTCCTACAAAATCAAGCGTGTGCACCTATTGCAGGACGGGGGCTCAGAGGTTCGTACAACTTTTGCACTTGAGTTCCTTGCTCGAATGGTGGTTGACGTCACTTGGCATTTCTGACGAAGCCTACTTTTGCCTCAATGGACACACGTTAACACCAACGATCGTCGAATTTGGGCAGCGGAAAACCCTCATACTATCCAGGAACAATCTTTGCATCCTGACAAAGTTACAGTATGGTGTGGTTTTACTGCTACCTTTATCATTGGACAGTATTTTTTGAAGAAATAACTACAAATGGAATCCAAACCTGTTCCGTCAGAGGACAACGGTACCATGATATGCTGAGGAATTTTGTAATCCCACAACTTCAAAAGCGTAGATGCCTTCAGGACATCATTTTCAAGCAGGATGTCGCACCTCCTCACATTGATCGTCGTGTAAAACAATTGCTAAGACAGCATTTCACAGATGCAGGGATGATCAGCCGTCATTTTCCAACAACATTGCATCCTCATTCGCCAGATATCACCCCTTGCGACTTTTGGCTGTGGGGTTTCCTGAAGGACAATATCTACCGTAAAAGACCGGTAGCTCTGCCAGATCTGAGGAACAGCATTCGGCGCATGTTCTTGATATTCCGGCAGACTCACTCCGGTCAATTGTGGAAAATATGGTTCTGCGATTAGAGCACATTATTGAATATGAAGGATTTTTTAGCACTTATTTAGCACTTTTAATGCGACTTTTTTATATTATTTAACATATATTAAATGCTTTTCTGTATATTACAGCGCCACCTATCTGCGGTTTTTTGTACTAATATTTTTTTTCTTTAATAAATTTCAAGCGCATTATATGTAATTCAAATTTTATCTCATTTGGACCTATAGAACGCATTTTAGAGCCCTCTGGAGTGGGAAACTTATTTTTTGTTAACCCTGTATGAATAAAAAATGTTTTCTTTTTCAATTTCCGATCAGTATCTTAAAAACATTTTTTTCATTGTTAATCACATGCTTATTTGACTAATTTGTAATAGAAAACACAGCAGATAAAAAATAAAATAAAAACGAAAAAAAATATTGGTAACATTTTCCAATTTTATCAAAACCACTCAGAGAGAATAGTCCAAAAACCACCAGATTCAACTTCAGAATTATTTGCTTTTTTTCTCATATCGCTTTCTCCTTGTAGCCTGATAAAAGAAACTTGTATTTCTATTTTCATTAAAATTCTGATGGCGGATGAGACGAATTTTTTAAGCGTATACTGATTGTTGATTTATTTTCTAGACATACTCCTTCCTCTTTTGAGTTTGATAAAGAAACATAAAAAAATGTATCTCCTTATTTTACAAGATGATTTGTTTTTCTACTGTCTCCCTATTCTATATTCTATACACTATTTGCAGAGGGGATATCAATAGATGCCTAACAAGGATTTTTTCCATTTCCTTGATACACAGAGATGATTTTAGCTGTTAAAACACTTCTTGCTAATGAATGTAAGCGGGCTCTTATGAATGTTCAATTGCAGACTATTTGCTCTTTATTTATCTTTTTTTCTCGTTCTGCACGACGGTCGTATTTCAGGGAATTCCCCTGTGGAAAAGTAGTTTTTGTAATGATTGCTCACAGTTGCTGCACGGAGGATTATGGATGAAAAGAATGGAAGTTTTCACAAAAAAGAAATGAATTTAATTTTCGTTTCAGAAGTTGATGTAGACATGATCGTAAAGAGCTAAAAAAGGCTTCGGTTACAAATTGTATACAATGGTAATAAAAAGATTTTCAGTTCTTTTTCCAACAAAAAGTAAGACAAATATAAGTAAGCGTACTGTTAAAAGTATTTATTATTGTCATTTCGAAATGAAGTAATCCTGATTGCAACAATTTATTAGAAGCATCTTCTTTTTCAAAATCCATGAATGCTGTTTTCTAATATTGATAGAGTAAGGAAAAATGCAATATTTTCGCTATCTTGTGTTTATATGTGTGTGTGTTCATATCATAGTGTACATACAGGGTAACAAAAAAGTTTAGGGATCATTTCTGAAGGTTTTTATTTCCAAAAGTTATTACAGAAATTCAGCGATGCTTCTCAATATGTCGACCTTCGGCAAATAGATTTGTCTACAACGCTTCGGCCATGATTTCAAAGCCCGCAAAATTATTTCCTGAGGGATTTTCTTCACCTCTTCTCTACTAACCTTTTGAAGGCCCCTCAGCGTAGAAATTCTTCGCCTATTCGGTTTGTTTTTCAGATGTGCCCATAGTAAATAGACACATGGTATAGCGTCAGGACTGTTTGGCATCCATTGTTGTGACCTCAGGAATTGCACTTACGTTGGAATTGCACTTAATTGCTGTTACGTGAGGAATTTCTGGGTGACCCTAGATACATGCGATGGGGTAGAATCCTGATGGGAAACAGCATCATCATTTGGGTACAATCTGCAGTAATCATCCTTAAGAAAGGGCTTTAATATCTTCTGTATGTAATACTCAGAATTTATTTTGTCCCCAGGTTGCACAAACCGTGGTTTGCTAACACCATTGGCGGAAATGCCCATCCAAACCTTTACGCCTTTGGGATGAGGCACCGTGGTTGACGGAGTCAAGTCTCGCCGGTTCTGGTCACGGCTAAGATGTTGAACTTTAGATTTAGCATTGGTATCGGATAGACAGATCCAAGCTTCATCAGTTATAATGAACTTTTGCCATCTGTCCTTACGGAGAAGCTTGTAAAGTGGCCATGAGCGTTGCCTCCTAATCTGCACCGATCTCTCATTCAAGTGATATCATTTAGGTTTTTTATGGCATTGTTTCTTTAACTTATGTTTTAGTTTATAGCTTACAACTTTCTGGCTCACGTTAAGAGCTTTAGCCATGCGTGCCTGTATTGGTGGGTCCGATTTCTATGCCATCTTCTCAAGCCTCTGCAAATCTGATATCTTCAATTTGCTTTACCGTCCATTTTTTATTGGTTTTGAATCATTTTTCGTCGATCCAAGTTTTGAGTTCTTGATGCGACTGATATGTGAAATCACAATACCTTTCTTTTTATAATGGGTTTGTATAATCCTGTGGCTCCATCGAAGTTCTAAAAGTGCTTGTACTTGACCAATCAGCATTTGGTCAAATTTCTTCAAAGGCATTATTGTGATTTTATCAAACAGTATTGCAATCAAAAATAGCGGAGCTTTCGATCGGTATGCTACATATATAAAAAGGTTTTATAACTTTACTGGCAGATAACCACAAAAATGATTCCTATACTTTTTTGTTACCCTGTACAAATATGTAATTGTAACAAAAAGGTGTTTCTTCGATGTTGGTGCAAAAGCTTTTTAATTAGTTTTAAACATATTAACCTGAACAACTAAATAAGTTGATGATGTATTAAAAATTGAAAAAAGAAAAACGAAAATACAGTAAGTTAGTTTTGTAAAACCGAATATTATTCATTAAAAAAATGAAACAAATTACACATATGGAAAAAATCAAATTACAACAACATTTATTCTTCTTATTTGTAGCAATATTCATTATCTACACACAAACACACACACGCACGCACGCACTTGAATGTTCCCAATTTTCATATGTAAAACGTTTCAAATAAGGAAGTCAGACCCCGTTGTATTCCTCCTATTGTCAATAAATATTTGATTTACGCTGTTGCTCTTCACAAATTAGAAATAAAATGGTGAACCACGCTTTGTAACTGCTGTTGTCTTTGGTGTCCTTCGATTCACTTTTTGAGAAAGATCTTTATTCTTGAATAGAGGACGAAAAGAAAGGGAATTCTTACGGCCCACTGGTGTATTAAGTGTGAAATCCTGTAAGGATTCCACGTAAAAAAGTTAACAAAAAACCTTTAAAAACCCTGCAACTTTCCTGAAGGTTTTTTGCTGACTTTTTTTCAGATGGAAAAAAACCTGCATCCTACCTGCACGCTTTCATTCAAAATACCTGCAGGTAAAACGCCTGCATATACAGTGAAGTTTTTTTGCTGGTTTTTCTGCCGACTCTTTTATCGACCTTGGTGACATTTACAAGCAAAATTCTTGTGAGAGGATATTTCAATACCCTCTCACCTGAATTCAATGCATAACTTTTATTGGGAATAATTTTCTTTAATACATACTTATATATATTTTACAAGATGCATGTGTCGTATATCCCACGAGATTTAAATTATCTACACATTCCACAGCTTAACAAATCTCAGTATAGCGTTAAGATTATCACACATGAATTAAAATCTAATTGAAAGTTACAGAATTTCTACAATTTTAAATTGTAAACATATTTATAAAAGATAAATATATTTGAATGCATAAATAACTTAATATCAAGGTTTTTTTCTATAATAAAGCTGAAGTTAACATCATGGTTATTAAAAAAGCTGCATTTGCTATAAATATTTTTTATAATAAGAAAAAGTAAAATTTACTATAAACATTCCTCTTGCGTAACATATCAAATAATGTGAAAAAAGTCTCTTGTATATAAATAAAAGGAAATCTTTATAAGACAGAAGAGTCACTTTTTAAATAATCCATTTTAGCACCTGTATTATATTCTTATCACAAAGAATTAACTTCAGAAGTAAATAAAGTCTTTCCAAGAATAATTAATGCAGAAAAGTATAGCATTTGAAGATTTAGTTTAATAAAAAGATTTTCAGTGAATTTTCTATTAAATGTGTATTTTTTCTCTCTCAACAACTGTATTCGTAATTTTTGATATTATAACTCACAGATTATTTAATATAAAATGCCATAGTGGCAAGTGGATATTTGCATAGTATTAACAAATGATGAAAATGATAACACTTTAGTTACAAATAAAAACTGACATACCTTGATTTTCGTAAAACTGTAAAAAAAATCTCACATATATAAAAAAATTATTTTATATTCTGTTTCTTTGTTTTGATTTATGGCATGTATTTAATTTTTGCCGTATGGCTGCTCGAACAATACTTACAGGCTTAAACTTTTCCATTGCACGAACCATAATGTCATTGATCGTACTTTTGTCTAAGACATTTTTTTAGATGTGCGATTCTTGTTGCATTTTAAAACACTTTCAGAAAGCGTTTCCCGCCCAAAACAAATATCCAAAAGGTCCCCAACATATTTAGAGTAGTCAGATCTGCATAGCGCTAGCTTTGCTGCTGGAATGGTCTTTAAGCCAAACTTCTTCATTTCCCCTCGCACTTCTTTATTTTCTTCTTTCATTTGCCTTTTTTCCTCTTTATACTTTCGTTTCATTTCTTTATATTTTCTTTTGGTTTCTTGTAGAGAAGATTCATTTTTTTTCCAATTCATTCTGCAATCTTTCTATTTCTCCATTTTTTTTGTTTGAGTTTTTCATCTAAATTTTTACAATTACTACAATCCATGTTTTCGCTGCCTGCATTCATATTTTTTTGAATAAGTTTTAAAACATCGCTTTGTTCGCATTTCCTTTTCAGTGATACCTTGTGATGTTTCCTGTAACATAAATAAATGAATAAATAAACAAGTAATATATATACGTATATTTGAAGATTAAAACTGTTAAAAAAAGAAGGCTCTCACAGTCGAAAAAAGATAAGAAAGAAAAAAATACAATAATTGAAACCAGGGTGTGGACTTGCCTATATAAAATAAAGTTTCTATGCACATGACATTTTTTATGGGCAATTGCTGAAATATGCATTTATTTTGCCACTGAAATTTTGAGCCAGACAAATTTTGAGCTAATTTTTAAAACGCACTGACAAAAATATGAGGGGTTTTTTTTTGGGGGGGGGGCTGATTACAGTATTAGTAGCCGATAGTTAATCGCTCTCTCCTCATCTCCTGTGAAAGTATCCGTCCCCCACTTAAAAAAGGTTTTAAAGTTTCTGCAAAATAGGAAAAGTATCTGCATACAGTATCTCTCTACATTACACAGGTTTCACAACAGTAGGAAGGAAGAAAAATAAATGTAATTACTCATTGAATTATACACTTCTCGTATTTTTATTTTAATATCAAGTGCATCATTTAATATGAAAAAAAGAAAAAATATTTTTGGAAATGCCAAATGAAATCCCTAACCTTATACCACTTGTGCGATGGAGTATATGAGTAAATTTCCTATATATTGCTATTATATTGTTTATACAATATAATTATACAATTTTGTAAATTTATAGTTAAGCATCATAAATATCAAATTAGAATATTGCATTTGTTTTGAAAAAGAAAAAAATAAGATATTGATACAACTATATTAGCTTAAAAATTTCAGATCTGTTTACTCCATTAACTGTAATGCATTTTTTTGTAACAGATAAGATCTTCAGGGTTGGGTCCAAGTTTTATTTTTTGGGGCCCATTTTTGTGAAAAATAAAAACATTTTTGTGAAATTACCAGTTCTTTTTGTGAAACACTATACTTTATGTTTAATATCAAGAATATTTCATTGAACCAAGTATATGCAGTACTTATATAGAATAATTTTGTAAAATTAAATTTTGGATTAATAAAAAAAATTTTGGAAAGGACTGTTTTTATTAATTTTAATTTTGTGAAGGAGCCACAATTTTTGCCAGGATCGCCCCCTGATCTTAGACTATAAAAATTTGAAAAGTTTATGCTTACAATTTCAAGGAAGATTTTTCATTTCTTTTTCCACGTTTGGACAGGTCTTGTATCAAGGGAACTTCATTTGCTTTAACAATTACAATAATGAGGTCATCATTAATCCATCCATTAACTTTTTATTTTCTGAAATAATAAGAATACATCACGTTACAGCTTTTCAAAGATTTGTTTCAAAACACTACAAAATTGTTATAGATGAAGTTAATATACATACCTCTAAGCTGCAATATGTTTGCTGGATATGGTGTACCATTATCTCATAACACTTCTGTAATTTCTTTAGGGTACCAAGTATTCATGTCGTAAACATCATCTATCTGAGGGATGCAGTCTTTGAACCTCATGAACGAAAATAATTTTTCCTCGAAAAAATGCACTAAGGCATAGAAATTGGAAATTTTTTTTCCAATACGTACTGCAGCCATGATATTAAAGAAACAATGGAATGTATTGATAAAGAAAAATAAATAAATAAAATTCCACACGAGTAAGAGTAACACTAACACAAAAATTTAACAACAGTAAAAAGTTGTTATTCGCACCACAGTGGTTCGCACTTGGAAGACTGCATTCGGTTACAGTTGCAGCAAAACGCATGCTTTCAATTGCCGGTAGCAATTGATTTTTATGCTACAAAATTTCTTTAAATTACATTTTTCATGTATAAATAATTGTAGCTTGTCAAAATTATGGCCTTCTAAGATCGAAATATCTTATTAATTATTTTAAACAATTCAGCTAGTTATTAGTTATTATTATTTTAAACAGTGAAAGGGGAAACAAATTGTAAAAAGATGTGTAATAAAATAAAAATTCTCGGAGATTTTTTTATTCCAAAATATAATAAATGATTATCGCCTCCTCGTTTATTTTATAAAAGAAAATCTCAATTTTTGATAAGAAGTGAAGCCTGAAGGCAGCCAGAGAACCATCTACCATCCAAACAAACGTGTGGAATCCAGTGTTGTGATTTATTTATCGTGTAATTTTCAAAAAATAGATAGTTTACATTGATTTGAAATGGAAAATAGGATATGTGAGAAACGAGCAACTTACAATAGTTTCTTAAGAACAGACGAACCAATTCTTAAATCGACTTTCTATGCCAAAAGAAAATTATCAGAAAGTCAGCATGTTGATGATACTGATTACAATATGACATCCACGTCAGTATTTTGTTATGCTGAAGAAAACTCTTCTCGTGAAACCAGTCCCCATATTGATGAAGACATTAATTTCAATGATTTGGAATTTGATTGCATTAATGTAGAATCAACTGATAATGAAGATAATGACACAAATCTGAATGATGATGTAAAAGGTAATTTAGAAAATTTGAATGAGCCACTTTATCCATCATCTTCTGTGAGTTTGTTAGAAACATATATTAGATACTGGCTTTCTGCCTCAGACATAATGTAACTAAAACTTGCATGCAAGACTTACTTCAGCTTTTTAATTTGCTTTTGTCTCCTTCTAACCTTCTTGGTACAAAGCATTTATTTTATTTAAAATTATCGTCTCTGTTTGATAACTTAACTCAAGCCTATATATATTGCAAATTTTGCTTTGAAACTGTTTGTCTGCTGTCAGATAAGAACAAATTTGATATTTGCAGGGAATGTTTGAGATTTTCAAGACAGTATGAAGCAGGGATATTTTTTCATGAATATGCCTCTGGGACCAGAACTGAAATTAAAATTTCAGTATCAAAATTTGATGCAAAATATTAAAAAGTATAAGAGAATTTTTGAAGAACCCTCAAGTTCATACAGAGGTATTGTAGATGGTGAAGCATATGCAAAAATTAAAAATCTTATGTATAGTGATAACATTTCTTTCCAGTTTAACATTATGGAATTCCAATGTATAGAAAATCAAATTATCATATATGGCCTATTCAGTGTATGATAAATGAACTACCACCGAATGAAAGAAAAGACCATATTTTAATGTATGGTTTATGGTTTGGACCTCATAACCCTAACATGAATGATTTTTTTAAAACCCTTTGTAACAGAGTTGTCAAATTTATCTCAGTCTGGATTCATATGGATTGATGCTACAAATAGTAAAAAAACTGTTAATAAAGTTTTCCCCATAATCTGTAGCAGCGATGCACAAAATGAAGAAGTCTGATAATGATATAGGTTTCATACGCAGAAATATTTTGTTATGTGAAAATTTGGAATCGGAAAATGTTTTGGCTATTAGACCAATTGATATTATTAACAAATATATGATTATACCATTTCAAGATATAGATGAGGAAAATAATTATTTAATACCCTTAAATAATGCTGCTGAGTAGTAAGAAGGCCAAATCTGTGTCAGGTTGTTGAATTGTGTGTAGATAATTTTAGAATCCATGAATGAAAAACTTGACAATTTTTTGGTTAAAATAGTAAAGTGATACAATTTAGTAAATAATAATAAAGAAAAAATGAAAATTTACTATGCAAATTCCAATGCATTTATCAGAATGAAAGTAAGAGTATATCTTTATTGTTATGATTTGATCTCGTATTTTTTCATAATTTTAAAAGAAACCCTACAATAAAATATTTGTATTATTTTTTATGTCTCGAACTTCGATTATCTCGAATATTTTCTTCGGTCCTGTCAACTTCGAGATATGAAGAGTCGACTGTATATGTCGAATCCTCAAAACAATTTATGTCAGAATTAACAAAATATTTGAACTCGTATACTAATGTAAAAAAGTTGATATCAATTAACAAATGCATTAAATTTTTATAATATTTTTTATTAACATACACATACACATATATGTATCATGTATCACTAGATTTATGGAATCACTCAGACTTTATAAAATGGAAAAAGAATTATTATGGTATTTGTGTGCTACTAATTAAGGGAATTATTTGTTTACAGCCTTTATCACTATTTTCAAAATTAGTTATTCATTTCATTTATGAAACATCAACTATAGATTATATGAGTCATATCATCATTTAGTTAGTGTTGTAAATAAATCGAGTTATTTTAATGAAAACATGTAACTTAAAATACACTTCATTGCTATATCATATCTGCCAAGTCTTCTTGAATTACCAGAAGACTTCTTAATTTTCATTTTTTTCTTGTTTTTTGCTAGAAGATGAAATCTTCATGATTTTTAGTGTTTTAATTTCTTTTTTGTTTTTTTCAAAAAACAATTATTATTATTTTTCAAAATGAGAATTTTTTATTTTCAAGTGATTCGAAGAAGAGATCTGAGACTTTCCCTCGCTCTCTCACGAAGTTCCTGTCCTTGTTTTAACAATTATCCATCGAACTACAGAATATAAATTAGGAAACTGATAAGGACAACGTAATAAATCGTCCAGCTAAGTGATTAGAGAAGAAACAGATGAATTGAACGGGAAGCGGGGGTGTAAAGCCCAAAACATTTAATCGTACAGCAGTACCAGTCAGTAAATAAAGATTTTGATGGTTCTGAGGAACTTAGTATTTCATAAGTGAATATATGTATCTGAGTTCGAAATTAAGCTGACTCCATAACATAACATCTAACACATATATTTATTTACATATTATTTACAACTTCTTTCAAAACACAAAATCTATTATCTTAAACGATGCGAACAGCTTTCGTTTTTGCATCGATCATCATCGTTCGAGTTCTCTCGGCGAATGCTACTGGAGAACTCACTTTCCAGAACACTCATGCCACCATCTAGCGATCGGATGTTTTACAAAACAGCTCAAATGTAAGAAATATATGAACATTGAAATTACAAATAATTTTACAAATTACAAATCAAACAAAATGACAATAAAAGTAATGCAGATTAAGATGGCAATTAAACTAAAGCAATTTAAACAGGTAGGGCATCTCAGTATTGCATTTGTACTGCCAGAAAAGGAAAATACAAAACTGTTGTCCTTCTATAAAACGTTTCTAGTCGCAAAATAAATAGACATATCTGAGAAATTTCGTATATGATTGAGTTCTTATGAATTTAAATTTTTCGTATCGATTGCGAAACCAGATATTTAACTTAAGATAAAAAGAATTATTAAATATGTTGAAATTCGATTAGCAAGGATTTCAATCACACTGTTTCGGTTAAAATCGGTTGATCAAAAGTGGAATTACTTCTATTCACGCATAATTTAGATTTTAGTCTAAAACGATCGGACGAATGCCATACAGAGAAAATTTAAGACCTTGTAATTATTTTCTTTCCAATCATGTCATTAATTTTTTAAGATTCCAGTGCGTCGTAACATGAAATATTTTATAAATATAATATAATAGATGGAAATGTAGAAGAAAGCGACTGGAAGAGAGTGCGTAGATGCAGCAAACAATTGTTTTAAAAACATAAGTTAGTTCTTTTAGTAAGGAAGACTGCACAATTGCTATAAGAAAAGGAGTATAAATTTTTTTCTTCACCTGTAGAAACAAACGAATTCGAAGTCGCGGTTATTTGATAAAAGAAAGTGTAAAACTAAATTTTCAGAAGAGAGATTATTTTGCTGCAAACCAAGGAAAAACGAATACAAAATGAATAAACTATTTTCACAAAAAAGTAATATATCATAGAAAAACAAATCATTCATCAATATTTGAAAAATAATATAAGTGTTGGAAATAATACGCCGTATCCATTCCTTCTTTCTCCTCATTTAATATTCAACCAATCACAAGCAATTGTAATGATGTCACATGTACGATGATGTTATGTTTCATGCTATGTACGATGATGCTTCCTTTATTATGTTATGCGTGACGTCACATGTATCCCATGATTCCTTTGATGTTTTTTATCGCGGAGTGCCGGTAAGAGGCTATATATGTACTTCTAACTATGTACTTGTAAACGTCTCCATGTCTGTGTCGTTATAATTGTCTATGTGTTTAAAAATAAACAATGATTACTTCACCTTTTCTCATCTCTGCATACTACACTCTGCTAATTTCCCCATCAATGGTTATGGGACCAGGCAATCTTCCGCTGCGCCTGTTAATTTTATGCAGAGTTGAACGAGAAACGAAACTGCGCACTTCGATTAAACTGCAAAGTTGCTGCAAAGCGCTGAGTCGGCATTCATAAACGAATGATCATGGCAAGTAACATCGCTATAGAAAAACTTTCAAAAGACAATTACTACAGCTAGAAATTAAAAATTGAAGCTCGCCAAAAGAATCAAAAGAGGGTTCTGATATAAACAAAGATGACGCAATCAATGTTGACGCTCAAAGACTCTGTGGCAGACCAAAAAAAACTTTTATGGGGAAACCTGAACGGCCGAGAAAGCAGTATAATATCAAGGAGGAAATTGAGGAAGCTCAAATCGCTTTAAAAGACGACATTCCATCCTTGAAAGAAGCTTTAAATGGGCCGAATTCTGAAGAATGGCTTGAAGCCATGCGGACAGAATACAATGCGATCTTAAAGACTCAAACCTGTAGTCTAGTAAAACCTAAGGATAAAAAAAATAATTGGTTCAAAGTGGGTATTGCGTACAAAATACAACGCAGATTGTTATATTGCTTTACGAAAAGCTCGCCTAGTTGCTAAAGGATTCGCGAAATACCTGACGTCGAGTATCAAGAAACATTTGCTCCTGTCGCCAGACCTCGTTCTATCAGAACTATAATGGCCTACTGTGCAGAAAATAATCTAGAAATTTTTCAACTATATTTTATAACGGTGATCTTGATGAGGAAATTTTTATGGAACAGGCTGATCATTTCATAGAACAGAAACACCCCTATTATGGGTATAAACTACAAAGATCTCTCTATGGCCTAAAACAGGCTGGTAGGCATTGGTTCTATAATTAGATGAAAAACTTAAATCTTTTGGTTAAATACACTATATAAATTAAAGAATCCTAAATGTGAGTTAATTGTAATTATTTATGTCGATTATTTCTTTTGTTGTACTAGTAATTTAATTTTATATCTTGAAGTTGAGAATTTTTTGTCAAATGAGTTTGCAATTGAAGACCTGGGAAAATTAAATTTTGTTTAGGAATAGAGTTTTCACAAAATGTCAAAAATGGTAAAATTACCATGTCTCAGTATAAATACACTGAAAATGTTCTAGAGAAATTTAACATGCAGGATTCTAAGACAGTGAAAACACCTTTGGACCCGAATGTCAAATTAACTAAAGAAATGTGTCCTGAAACGGAAGCCGAAAAGACTGAAATGTCATTGTACCCTTATTGGTCTTTAATGGGATCACTCATGTACTTAGATATTTGTACTCGCCCAGATATTTGTCATGCGTTTAGCTATTTAAGTCAATTTAACGAAAATCCAGGTTTGCCTCGCTGGACAGCTGCTAAAAGAGTATTAAAATATCTAAAATGTACTAAATCCGTGGTTTAATTTTCCGTCCTACAAAAAGACCTTTAGTTGGTTTTGTAGATGCTGACTGGGCGTCAGATATTACAGATAGAAAATCTTATAGCTGTTGTGTGTTAAAATTTGCTGACGGAGCCATCTCATTGGAAAGTAAAAAGCAACATTGTGTTGCTCTTTCCAGCACCGAGGCGGAATATATTGCACTGTCTGAATGTGCCAAAGAAATTGTTTATTTACGCCGTTTACTAAATTAGTGACTCAGCAGATGAAACTCCAACTGTTGTTTTTCTGACAGTCAAGCAGCTCAAAAACTTGTTCAAAATCCGATTTTTCATTCACGCACTAAGCACATTGATATTCGATGTCGTTACATTCGAGAAGTTTATGAATTTGGTGAAATAAAGATAAATTATACATTCCAACTGATCAAATGGCTGCAAACATTCTACTAAGACTTTAACATTCTAAAAGCACAACAATTGCTGTAAATTAATTGGTGGTAATGTCATTAATGTTTAATTTTTTATTATTGTTTTGTAATTTATTTGTGGAAAGTTAACCGCGAAAGGGGGATTGTTGTAAATAATACGCAGTTTAGTTTCCTTCTTTCCCGTCTAATATTCAACCAACCACAAGCAATTGTTATGATGCGATACATCACTGCGTGACGTCAGATGTATCCCATGATTCCTTTGATGTTTTTTGAGCCGGTAAGATGCTATATATGTACTTCTAACTATGTACTTATAAACGTCTTTATGTCTGTGTCGTTATAATTGTCTTACGTCTATGTGTTTAAAAATAAACGATGATTACTTCAACATGTTTCTCGTCTCTGCATACTACACTCTGCTAATTTCCCCTTCAATAGGTTTAAGAATACTTTATTTTAGGATACTTCCATAAATTATAACAGCAAATTTTCATAAAATTTAAATAAGCATTTTTCAGTGGCAAATCTAAAAAACTGAACATTCTTTTAGAAGATAAAAAAAGAGTTCAAACGGATTTATAGTTGAATTAATTATTTGAATCAAATAATGAATTTTAGTTTTATATTTTTAAAAATCCTAAGCAAATAAAGGCTCCTATGCATATGATTTTTAAAGAGCATTCCATCCAATTACAAAAATTGAACTGATTAACAAATTGTTAATATTCATTTTCCTACTGTAATTGTGTAGTTTTGAAAATAGTAAATATTTTCTTAAAAAAGGAAACAAATTAAAGTAGCTTTTCGAATGTACATTTCATTACTTCTTTTACTTTTTAATCTTCAGATTAATAAAGAATCTAAACAATTTTATACATTAAAAGTCATTTCTAACTCATTAAAAACCCATTAAATACGGTATTTTTTCATACATATATAAATTTCTTAATGGTATTTTCTATTCATATTAAAAATAAATGGAATTTAACCATGTTATTTGCTATTTGAAGTTGAAAGTAATTTTTTAAAAACAAAGGCGAAAATATATTTCTAGACTGAAAAAAGGAAACTTTTCAAAAAAAAAAAAAAAAGATAGAAAGAAAACACTGCAAAACCATTAACAGTCTATTTTATTATTCAGACATTTGGTTACTTTGGGGGTTATACTTCAAAACTCAGTTACAGAACACAGTAAAATATTTATACACCATATTTATATAAATTTATGTCATTTCTTTCGATAACGGAGTAAATGAAACATATTGACTTATTAATTCTTAATTTATAAAATATAGAAGTCAGAAGTATATATTTTTTTTGTTCTTGTGAGAGACGTATGCTGTGTTTTCTAAGTTTAACGAATCGGAAGTTTTCACAATAGCAATATTAACCTTTAACTACCATGGGCGGCCTAACGGATCCTGCATGTTGACTGCCAAGACTTTGCATAATACCTTCCACTACAATTTTTTTCTAGCCGTCTATCTATGTCCACTGGTTTAGAATGTAATAAAATGACCTTAAAAAGGTGTTTGCATCGGACATGTCCATGCCTTAGAATAGGGGGTGGGGAGTGACTGCAAACGCGATAATAAAGGTTTATCATGTAAGATCAGGTGGCACTGGGGACATAATCGTGGAAGATTTTATCGTCAGTTAAGAGGTTAATTAACACAGTAATATGAACTCTGAAAAATAAGTGTAATGAATTTGAATATAGTATAAAATTGAATGTAACTCACAAAAACCCTTTTAATAAAATTTCCTTCCAAATATCAACAATTATAAAATGTATTCCTTTCAAACGAAGGTAAACATTTTCTTTAATTCAATATAAAAATATTTAGTGCCTAATTTCAAATTGAAATATATTGACGAAAACATTTTTCATTATAAATTCGTGTTTCTATCGAAAACAATACAGAATAAAATTATTTATGAGTGCAATGAATCTGACTGCGTGACACAAGTAAGAGGTTTTATTGAATTAAGAAGTCTGTCCAAGGATCTGCAAAAGAGTCGTTAACTTACTTAACTATTAGCTATCCATCATTCTGGCCAACATCATCCGATGAAATTAGAGCAATAAAGGGTGCGCAGAATCACTGAATTGTCCCTAATACATTTTTTTCCTTAACTTCCGACCACTGATTAACCATCCTTTAAAAGCTACTTAAATGCTCACATTTCACCCACAGAAATTAGCTTCCCTCACTAATCCGCCATTTCTGTTGAGTGGTGCCTTTATCAATATATATATCTCCTCTTAACAATATATATTGATTTGGCTGTCCACATGGAAGGTCATGTTGCTAAGCGCTCTAGACCAGACAAACGAGTAGGATCGCATCAACTGGTGTCAAAAATAGATGAATGAAAAATTAACCCTCCCTCACATAGCCAAAGGCCCAAAACCGCAATTTCGGTCTCTCAGATCACCTCTTCTAATGTCAGAAGTTTTTCTTTTCTTATTAATTTTTATTCACATATTTTAAATTGCGTACTATTGTAATTGTTTCATTAATTACTATTGTGACTATTGTAATTGTTTCTTTAAGATCGAGTTAACGTAGTGAATGATTTTTTAAAAACGTCAATTATTGCCTAAAATCCGCGTAATTAAACTTAGTTAATTTTTTCTGCTGTCACGATGACTATCGTGAAATGAGCAATCTTTGCGATGAGAAGGATTTACAAGAAATCTGGGGGGGGGGGGGTAGCTCTATTGCAAGATTATGTAAATAAAATAATGTGTACAAAATAAATACGTTCATAAATTCAACTATAAAAATTAAAGATTAATACATAATTGGTAAAAAAAATATGTGATCAGAGAGATCCCCTACCTAATATGAAGCATTAAATGGCTATCACTAACTAAGGATTATGGAAGTTTCATGTAAATGTTTTCTTGCTAATGGATGAAATTCATATTACTGAGTTTTCTGGATTAATAGGAGAAAGTAGAAATCTTGGTTATATCTTGGTGATTCTGAGAATTAAAACAATGGATGTAGAAGTTTTATTATGTGTACTATTGTTTCTGAGTCAGTTTAAGTGGACAAGAGGAAAAAGGCTAGGAGAAGCACAGCTTGTAGATTGATATAACATGTATAAATATCTGAAATAGCATTGAAAATATTGAAATATTTAATGGTATTCATTGTAAATCTAGACAAAAACACTGCATTTTTTTGTAGAAATTTGAGAAATTCATCCATAATTCAGGTTACATGGATGAAATATATAAGCTTATATGCATATTCATTTCCCTAAATATCTTAATCAAATTTTTAAATTCTCAGAGACAACTTCTTTAAGTCAAAATTCTTAATAATCAGTATATTTCTGATATTTAATTATGCCTTGTTCCACCAGAATTTTCAAAAAGAGATCAGGTGAGAATTCTAAAATTTCCGCGTGTTCCGACATCAACATTCGTGCAAATTGAAGCACTTGGCATAAAACCTGGAGAATATACTTTCCAGGGAACTAGGGATGTTTTGATAAAGTAAGATTTATCTCTTTAAATTCCATAATCTTAAAAAGGTAGGTTTAAAACTGTATAAACATTTTTAACATTACATATGAATTTTTGAAAAATTGCCGTTTTGCAACACGCGATCAGCACTATTAAGAAATATTTTTGAATTGAATTTTTTTGAGTATCTTTTTCTCAAAATTTACTTTATATATGATTTTGAAATTTTTATCACCTATTCTATGCATATAAATATATATACTGAGCAAAAGCTTTTTCTATTATTTCAAAAATATTTCTTAATAGTGCTGATCACGTGCTGCAAAACGACAATTTTTTAAAAATTCATAGTGGCATTCAGTTAAAATTTTTTAAAAAGCTATATTAATGTAAGAATTTTGATCAGTAGAAAGATAAATGTCTACTTAAACTGTATAAAAAAAATTTAAACTTGTATATGTGGTTAGACATCATCATGACATAGTTATTGTACATATCATTAGAAAATGTACATTAATTTATTCAGCGTAACATTATCATATGTAGGTTGTATGTCGTTTTGTGGGCAAAATATGTCTTTTCTCTTGAATTAATAGGAAGGAGGAATAAAATAGGTATATAAGACAAAGATAAAAGGAAAAGGTTAAAAAAATGCGTAGATTGCACTCTATTGTGTTTGAATCTTTTGATGACGTAATGTTTTTACCTTTAACTTGAATTATCTCAAGATGATATTTTTGGAACTGCGTGTAACATTTTCTCAAATTCTACTGTATATAGGTTTTCGAAATTTTTACCACATATTCTATACATATAAATGTATATACTGAGCTGAGTTTCTTCTATTATTTCAAAAATATTTCTTAATAGTGCTGATTAAGCGTATGAAAACGGTAATTTTCCATAAACTCATCGTGACATACTGTTAAAAAGTTTTAAAAACCAAGCTATATTAATGTAAGAATTCTGCTCAGTTTCTGTTCTACTTAAACAGCATAAAAAATTTCAAACATGCATCTATAATACATTGTGAGAAAAAGGTACATAAATAATGGCCAATTTAACATTGGCGGTATAGGGGGTACCGACTTCCTTTTGTCAAAACACATTCGTTCTTAATTTATTAATCATCTAACCATGAACAATCCCTTCACGTATCTTCAAACTTACTGTAAATACTGCAATGCGAGTTACTTAAGAAGAATTGGTATTCGGACATAATTTCAACAAGAAAACCTTTAGACATGTTCAAAATCTCAACAAAACAATATCTAAATACATATACTCACTAGAACTCTTCATGATATGCGATCAAATGCGTTGGTCTGTGAATGTTTTGTGAGGAATAGAAAAGGATACTTTAAATGGTCCATTCTTCGTCGAAAATGCTTAGCGTCTACCAAATATGCAGCTATTTTAGCTGGACAATCTCGTAATTTGAAGAAATTGTTTAGCTGAGGAATTGTCATATTGCGGTTTCACCATTATGGGATACAGAATTATTATACAGATTATCATACAGAAATATCCTCGTAATTTCCTGACAAAAGCATTTCAAATTAATTTTATTAGTTGCGGACGTCCTTGCGATTTGTCCCCATTATCGCCAAATTGAAGTTTATGAGATTACATTTCAGGGATATATTATGAAATCAGATAGAGAATCTATGAGTAGGAAGATTTCCTTAATCGTATGCTTACGATATGCTGATTTGTTACATTAATAATTCAGCATTATACGCATGAACTTACATCGTGGATGTATTCCTGCATTTTAACCAAAGGAAGCCGCTTCGATGAAATATGTATTGATTGATTATAACTACTGTACTCTATTTTTAATTCAAATATTTCGGATTGTTGATTATAACCGTATTTTAAATAATATTTAATTTTTTTTAAATTAGAAAGGTTTTTTATCATTTTGTTTACACTGCAAAATGTGTTTTTCTTCGAATATATTTTGAGTATAAGTTTTACATCTATTTTACGCTGTTTTGTTGAATTTAAGAGTAAATAAAATAATACAATGAAACTTTATTTCGTAGAAACAATTTACATTTTCAAAAACTTGATAATTGTTTCCTGAAATGAGATTGCATACGACTTCACTTAGTTTCGCAGTTTTGTTCTAAAATATATTGCAGCAAAAACTGTTGTAGCTATATGCACTCGTCTTAAAACACATTTTCTTTTAATTAATTGTCGAATCTTTTTTTCTGTGAGAGTCGTTTCGCGAAACATCACATTCACAAGAGAAACGTAACTAGAATGTCTCTGAAAGCTGTTTCATGATATCACTTTTTTACCTACATTACATGGAATGAATTCCAAAATTAAATTGACTCGGCCCATATATCACTTGAGCATGAATTGATTCAGTTTTCCTAATTTAATCTGTGTGAGCATTGCTCTCAATTTTACATATTTTTTTTTCTTCAAAACCAGGAACGTTTTGGATGGTATTCCGTTCCTTAATGGATTGAATTCATTAACAATAACTTAAAAGAAAATTTCAAAAAGTTAAACAGATATCAGCCTTTCATGAACTGCTCCTATATTTTTATTAAAAACAAGCACTCATTTCTAATAAACATTTAAAAAAGCTCTAAAACATTTTTAAACAAGTTCTTTTTGTTTCACTCTCCGAAACTATATTTTATTACCATTCGGATCAATACGATCAGCTTTTTGTTTCCGCATTCGAATCACTATTAGTTTCGTATCAAAATAAAACACTACCTTCGTTGGAAAGGAAATACGTGACCTGCCACTGAAATCGGGATTGTACGTGCAGTGATATTGGTTGTAAGCCCTTTTCTGGCACCTGCACGCTAGACTGTACTTTGGACATGATTGACACGTTCCTGTCTGAAAGTGATCTTTAGCCGTGAAGTGCTGCACGAATAATTCTTAGCGATACGGAGGATATAAATATTTGGAGTTATAGCCGAGGACATTTTGTTTTCTTGCTTGGGACAGATTCGAACTTTGTTGAAGGATTGAGACATTTGATCCTTTTAACAAAGAAATAAAAATCCACGCAATGTCACGTGACAAGAGTTCCTTGCAAGATTGCATGTGTTTCTCGATGGGTGGGATTCAGTTATTTTGTTGAAAAAAAGGGATAAGATGTATGAAGAAGAGGTGTAATTTAACGTTTTTGTGTTATAGTAATAGTTCATATCATCCGAGAATGGAGATACATACATACACTTCTTTTCTCTGAAAAAAATCAGGATAACCTTCAAATATCATATATTATCCAATTATAAGACAATATTATCCGCTCCAGCATATGTTGTCTCTCCAGGATAACCAGCTGGATTGTCACATTTTAAAGATAATGTCACTGCTGGAATCTTTGCGTCCGTTGTGAATTAATTACCTTGAATGACAAAATACAATATAGCCTGACAAAGCATAACGAGATTAAATTTATACTATTAAAACCAAATAATTGTAAATATAAAGAAAAGAGTTATCGTAACTGGTTAATGGGCTTTAAAAAACTAATTAATTCAATGAATTTCTTTATACATTAATGGTTGTCGGAAATATATATATATATATATATATATAAGATCAGGCTTTAAAAAGATGAAATGCAGTCCATTTTGACATGGAGAGATCTTCTTTTATTGAGGCATCAGGCGTTATTTCTTCATAGGTAAAGTACTTAATTTTTACGTAGCTCCATGACCAGTATTCAGAAGGTTACGCCTGAGCGGCGGATTGTTGTTGAAAGCTTACATGCTGGCGTGAAAAAAGGGGAGAAATGAATGCGCAGAACGCTTAAGTACCCAGAAGAGAGAATTTCCCCTTTAGAAACTCGTGACTTGAAAAGAAAGTTGTAGTGCGTTAATTATGATGAAAGTAGAAGTATTTAAAATGAGGTGTCGTTAAGATTATTTAGGAAAGTTAAAAAATTAAAATATCACATATATATATATATAGAGAGAGAGATATCAAATAATATATCAACTGCATAATAATAAGGAGCATTTATTTTTGAAAACATTGGTTCAAAGCGTCGATGAACTATCAATTGAGAATTATATTGTGTAAAACATGCAGATTGTGACTTAATAAAACATGGTGGCAGAAAAATAGATAGTGCAAGGCAAATGGAATATATATATATATATATTAGAATACAAAAAAGTAATACAAATTGTCAGATTTTTATTTAATGATTACATTACGTCTATCATTTTAAAGAAATCAAAATACTTAATGATATAAATAAGAAGCAAAATAAAATGACACTGAATGTACCAACAACAAAAAGACGATTCTACATAAATACAAACGAACACCATAAAAATGCATAAAATATTAATATTTTAAATATCATTTATTAATGTAAATTTGTTACATTAAAGGGCCTTTGCTTTCTTCTCTCTAGTTATAATTTTTTGTTGCTATTATTCAGATAACTACTGTCTCTTTTATTTTTTTTTATCATAATCTCAAGCTTGAAACTAAAAAAAAATTAAGTCATTAACGGATAATTCTTGAAGCGAATAACTTTACTGATTTTAATGCTCAAATACTTTTCGAAAGCAATAAGGCAGAGGATTTCAAATTCATGCAGTTTGTTTTTGTTCCGTATTTGTCATTAAAATATGAAGGTTAGAACTTTTAGCATTTCTTATGTATTAACATTTATTTGCTTTCTATAAACAATTGGTTTTCTATAATTATGAAATGTGATTTCGTGTATTCTTATTATATTAGAAAAACGATTTTTGAAAGTATATTTTTAATTTTGTACAAAAAAGTGCAATTTTATAAATGAGTCTTATTTAGTCTTTAATTAATAATCCATACTTACAAATATTATAGAATCCTCCACTACTCGATGACGCCCTGGGTATGGAATACAATTTCAATTAAATTATTTGATTAACTATTAATTAAGTTCCGAAAATATCAAAATAGTGTATTTTCATCGATGGCGCACAAGTGTACAAAAATGAACGTTTTAAATCGGGTTGGACGTCAACGGGCGATCTTCATATAGAGGAAGAGGATCATCCTCTGATTCGTACAAATCATCGTTTAAATTTCCTGAGATTGCTAAAGATTCCCACATCTCTGAATGTTCATTTCACACAATTTCAACTCATATTATCTAGACGCCACCAACTGCACCAAAATGTATACCTTGTCTCTGAATTGATTAGCAACACACGAATCGTGTCACAGCTAATCAAGAATTAAAGCTGGATTCAGATTTGAAAGAACAATATGACGACGCAGGTCGTAATCCACACAATTTGACAATTTAGAGCTTCCCTTGTTCCTCACTTTGAAATCCATTTTGAAATGTGCAAGATTTGAAGCAACAGAAGAGAGAGAAGAAAATTTGCCTATATGCTTTCTAGTGTTGCCAAAAAATGATTTCCAGGAGACGAATCAGCAATGGAAAACGAGTTGAAAGCAGTGTGTAAATAGAGGAGTAAAGTGCATGAAGGAACTGTGGAACTTCTTTTCTCCAAATTGAATTATGTCCAATATTTAAAACAACAGAAGAGGGACGCCTATAGACTTTCGAGAACTCACGAAAAATGATCCCCAGGATCCAAATCAGCAATTGAATGCGCGCTGAAAGCAGAGTATAAATAGAGGAGGAAAGTATGTGAAGGACGCAAGTCACATAAAAAGGTACTTTTAGGAATTATTGATTCATTTTTAAAGTTACTTTTGTTGCAGACTATCTGAGCATTTTGTTGTTTTATTCAAATATTAACCAGCATGTAGATAAATGTTGATCTGAATGTCAATCGGCAGATTTTTCAATCAAAATTCTTTCCCCAAATTAATAAAGAGTTTTAAGGAATTAAACACAAAAATTTATTACGCGATCTGAAATTAATTTTATGTAATTTCTAATGACAACAGTAGCCAATAGACTGAATAAACTGCTACGTAAATATGAAAGAATCAAAGAAAAAATTGATAAATGAATTTCCTACATATAAATATTTAGAGATTAATGCTAATCCTTACCTTAATATATAAGACTAATTTTAATTTTCACTGTTAATTATTTTTAAAAATTACCAAAACTTCATATGTGCAATTAAGATTAGTGACAACAATAAAATATAACCAAGTCAACCAATTTTTTCCAGTGGTAATATATATGTATCAACAAATTTTTATTCAACGATTTATTCAATAGCTTATCTCATAACAATAATCCTTGACATATCAAAAAATACTAAGAAACCTTTTAAAAACTAACAAAAGGAAATGTGAACTGCCCGATGGCAAATTACAAATGAGCCTTTCTGTATCGTTGTTGATTACCCTTACTATGTGAGCGTTGTACCCTACGTAAGTGTCATTTATTTCTATTCTGTGTCCTTTCTTCGTTTTTGATGTTGGTCTTCTAGATAGAGACTGACAAGGAATCGTATATTATGGTTGAGATTTCTCGAGGTCAACAAGATTTAGTATCGTGGCCTGGATTGGTATTAACTTTATTAGTGATTAGATATCTTGCGCCAAGTGGTGATCGTAGGTAAAGTGGCATTTGTGATGTCATTGTTCTGTTGCTTGTGTTAAATTTATGTGTTTGCGTTTATCATTTTAGTTTGTTTTTGCCATTCACAATGTTTTTCTATTTTCATGAAGTTTAATAATTTGAATAACAATACAGAAAAATTTAATCTTGACATAAAGGTATTATTATGATGTGGCATCAACGCAAGCTGTGTTGTTGGCTTATTTGCATGCAGTTCTACCTCGCCCTTTTTAGTGATGTCATTTCTTGACCAATGGGGAAGAGGCTGCTGCAGTATTAATTCCGAACGTGCCGTTATGGAACACTAAATCTGCGCAATCAAACGCAAGTATCAAAATGGCTACAGTGCAGCAGAAGGCATGTCTCTGGTTCCACGAAAGAAAATCAATTATAGCAGTTAAAAGAATTATTCGGTTAAAGTATCGAAATTGTCGGTCTCCAAATAAGAACTCCATTAAGTTTTGGTATAAACAATTAGGGAGTGAAAGTCTCCCTCACTCATTCACATTTCCTGTTCCCTTTAATTTCTCATACCAACACTTGATGAAGTTCTTATTTGGAGACCGACAATTTCGATACTCTAACCGACTAATTCTTTGAAATGTTACAAGTGATTTGTTTTCGTGGAACCAGAGACGTGCCTCCTGCTGCACGGTATCCGTTTTGACACTTGCGTTGGATTGCGCAGATTTAGTGCGCCGTAACGGCGCGTTACCTGCCTAAAAAACTTTTTGAGCAATTCTTTCATTTGAAAAAAACGAAGTTGCTACATTATAGGGTATTATATTCATTTTTGAAAATGAGTCCAATAATTTTTGACCACCCTGTACTTTAAGGAACCAAAGAAAACTTTTAAGTCTGAAATATTTTATATGAATATAATACGTTTCGGATATAATACGTAACATCATTAACCAACATATTTAATACACTATTCTAGAAATAGGAAAGAATTGAAAAAACTTGAATAAACGAATTTCCTAAGAATAAATCTTTATACTTTTATATTAGAACTTACGTTAATACACGAAATAAAGCCCATCTAAATTTCTGGAAATTATTATGTAGCAAATCATCTAAACTTGATGTGAACACCAAAGAATAATAATGATGCCATTAAAACAAATATTTCCATCTTAATTTTTTAAGTAACTCTTGATAAGAAAATTGTAACTTAATAATTACCCATCATTCATTTATTTTTATCACAATGTACTTTAATTTATCCCATAGCTTTTCAATTAACAATAATCCATGATGGATAAACAAAATTGTTAGTTAATCTTTTGAAAACTAACAGAGAGATATGTGTACTGACAAATGATATCAAACAAATTCACCTTTACAGCATAGATGCAACTCTTTTATTGCGTTTGTGATATGTCTTAATAAAAGCCTCATCTATTTCTACAAGGTGTTTCTTAGCTGTTCATGTCGGTCTTCTTAACGGAGACTCACAAGGAATCCTAAATCGTGGCTGTGATT
This sequence comes from Araneus ventricosus, assembly GCA_013235015.1. Lineage (NCBI taxonomy): Eukaryota > Metazoa > Arthropoda > Arachnida > Araneae > Araneidae > Araneus > Araneus ventricosus. The sequence goes on from BGPR01000290.1 coordinate 29,401, forward strand.
TCTTGCAGTCAACTAAGCTTAATATGATAGCTTGGAATATAACGTTATCAATGCTAAGATCTCTTCTGTGTAATAACGACCGCATGTAAAATGTTATATTTTGTGATTTTATTGCTCTATTGTTAGTTGTCATGTTGAAATAACAATGTTTTTTCATATATATGTCTCTATTAAAGTACAAATTCTTCTTGACAGATTTAAATTTTAATATTTCTATGTTTGTTAAATCTGTCAATTCTCTGTTGTTAATTTAATATATTTAATCCACATTTAGTTTCATTTTAAATGTAATAATTCACTTTGTTTGATTTAAGATACTGAATATACATTTATTTATTTTAAACCTAAATAATAATAATTTTCTGAGTTAAATTTAAAAGCTTCCATTCCTGAGTTTCTTGTTCTGCAAAACACTGCAAGTAACAGCAAAAACAGATGCCAGCTGCATTTTTTCCCCCAGAGTGCACGTGTCTGAGCTAATTATCGAACCGACAAACTCAGTAAGACTACAATCCTAAGCGCTTTTTCAAAAGATGACCACAGGATATTCTCCCAGAAGGGAAGACGGTCTCTTTGTCGTGCGGATGCACTTGTCCTGTAAAATCTTGACCAGATGGCCTGACAAACGCCCACTTCCTTTCCCTTTTGACATTTTAGGAACAGTAAATTTCTGAAAATCCCCCTTTTTCCCAATTAAAGAAAAAAATTCCCTTATTGGCATGAGATAAGGCAGCCTCGCTCCAATTGGGTGAGAGGCGGGCAGTTACTGCGCGTTGTAGCCACTCATGATCTAGTTGGCGAGGTTGCCTTCCTTGGCGAGGAAAATTGGCGAGAAATTTAATTCTCACCGTGCCTTTGCTTTCTTTAAAATATTGGCGGTTTGGCGTTGCTTGGCGATCCTCCCCGGGTGATTCAAAATGGAGTGTTTTGGCGAGGAGAAGAAGATCTTTTTTTTCGGCTGATTAAAAAAAGGAAGAAGACCAATCCCCCCCGAAGATAACTAGGGTACCAGAGACAGTTTAAATTATCCAACCGGATCCCAAATGATATCCAGTCAAAGCCAGTTGACAACCCGCAGGGAAGTCGCCATGCAAGCCAAAAGATAAGTGACCTCAATTTAACTCTACTGTAAAATTAATATTTCATATTCATAATCAAAATTTCAAGAACTAAGGCATTAACAATTAGGTGAAGGAAGATGAAATTGACTTTCGCTCAAATATTTCTTGCAGTGGTCTGTTTAGCTGTTATCATATTTAAATCTTTATTATTCTGAAAAGTATCCCTGCATGTTCAAATTTATGAATATATCTAATCTAAGCGACATCTCCAGATAAATGAAGTTTTGCTCATAAATTACAATATATAAATTCTAGGATCTTTTTTGCTCACATTATATGAACTATCATTATTCGAAAGCAATTCAACATAGAATCGAAGTTCATAAATCTCATGGGGCTTGCATCTACCAGATGCTGGGTACTTTGGCCAAATAAGACTAAAAGCCTTTCAGACACATACGTTTATTGACAATAGACGACACAAACACAGAGATACACATAAAACGTGCAACCACGCCGAGATAACAAGCAGTTCTCATTATATCAGTCAACTCGCAGGCTGACGTCACAACATCGCCGCCTGGTGGCGGTTACATTTCGCTTCACTTTACAACAATCATACATGTTTAAATTTTGAAAGGAGCAGCTGTTGATTTAGAGTGTTTTGTTATTGCTGATCAAAATTGCCATCTCAAATACTGAATTAACTAAAATGCAAGCAATTTAATGATATGAGTACCACTTCATTTAAATTTGGAAAATGTGTGTAATGGGATGACATATTTTGTGTGAAGTAGTGTTTGATGCACATCCAACTTGAAAACATGCTGTGTTTCTATAAGTAAATGATTACTAGTGGAAGGGGCCTCTCCATATAAAAATGAATGATTTTGATTTGCATTTAGTAGTGTTATGAATTAGCCAAGAAATTCCATACAATTCTAGATTTTAAATAAATTTGTTATTATTTTCTATTCATGTGTCTGTCATTAATTATATCTCAAAGCACACAGACTTCAAGGGAATTTTACCTGATCTGAATCTATTCATTTATTTAAATGATAAACCTGGATGTTATTGCATTCTCACAACACAACGCAAATTCTATACTTTAGGCCATTAACTTTAAAAGGTTTTTTTAGTGGTGATCTGTTAACCCATTTGTTTATTTCTAAAAGTCTAAATCTTTTGCCTTTATAATCATTATGCATTCTTAAAGTGTGATTTTTAAGTGGAAATTTTATTATAGGCAACTGCATATTTTAGATAACTTTGTGTTTTATACTTGTATTCTAAATTCTTAACTACAGTGTAAGCAGACACCACCCACACCCTTATCCAAAGTCAAATTCATATTTATTTAATATTAGATTTCATGATAATTTTAAAACTACATCACGACATAGTATGCTCTTACATTTACCATTGCGATTTCATTTTGTAGTATCCAAACGTTAGAACATAGTATTATGATTTATATTATGATTAATCTTGATTATCAGATATTTTTACGTTGAAAATTACATCTAAAGCTAAGTTAATCAAGTATAAATAAATATGCCTTTTCTCTGTCGTTGGATAAAAATAAGCAAGAGTGAGAAAAGAGGGAATATTTAGCTTTCATATTTGAAGTTTTCTTTATCTGGGATTAATGCTGAGAATTTATTTCATCTCTGATGTATTTTTTGCAGCCCCACAGCAACTAAAAATGTTTAATGAGGTAAGAGTTATGCTGGGATTGCCCTCATTGTTTTGAACGTTACTCAGATAAGGAGGATGACGTCGGAATCAACATAACACGTTCCAAACTTCCTAGTAGTCCAGTCAACCAAAGAAAAACAGAAAAAAATTGGTGAAGTTTTGAATTTTGGGTTTAGTGTCCAGTTATTGGGGGTAGTGTCCTAAACAACATACTAAAATCCCTGACGGTGGTGGTGCGCGGGAGATACAGGGGTTTTTAAAGGGGGCGTTTTCAGTTTTTCTTAAATATCTCGAAAACTATAGGTTCTTCGAAAAATACTCAATTACAAAATTAAACCACATGAAATTTCCTACAAAAAAGTCGCACCTTTTTTTCTGTAGCATCAATAGTTTAGAAGATACAGGGGAATTTAAAAGTTGATATTTCTAAAATCCCTTATTGTAATGGTAAAATCGATTAAAAGTGCTGAATCAACAACCCTCATAAAAACCTTATGCCTATATAATAATTATGTAAGGGTAAAATAGTATGTTTCAGCGAGCGGGTGGGGGGTACAAACCCACTTGATGAAAAATTATGCTCCCTTCCTGCCCTCACATCCAGTCCCCTTCACAAGTTTCTTTCTACTCGTAGTCCAATCAACGAATTGTAAATTTTAAAAATGGCGTAGTTTTGAAATTCGATACAGTTGGTGGCGAGAGTGCCCTAAAGGACATACTAAAAGTCCCCGCTGGTGGAGGGTGCTCAGGGGGAACGGGGGGGGGGGTGAAGTGGTGGATTTCTCAGTTTTTCTTAAATATCTGGAAAACTTTGGATCCTAGCTTTTTAAAAATTAATATAAAGCTAAACTACATTAAATTTCCTACAACACTAGTCCTAAATGTTTTGTAGTATGAAATTTTAGAAGATACAAGGGGTTTAAAAGTGAATATTTCAAAAATTCCTTGTAATGGTAAAATCGATTAAAAGTGCTGAAGCAACAAGACCTCATGCCTATAAAATAATTATGCAAGGGTTGTGGCGGTTTCAGGGTGGGTGGGGGGTAACAAACCTATTTGATGAACAGTCATGCTCCCTTCCTTCCCTCCCTCACGTCCGTTCCCCTCCACAAGACCCCTTCTACTCAGTCTTTTGGTTCTGTTAACGCTCCAAATAAGGTAATAATCTTAATCTACATATCTATGCTGAGTTTAACTTAAAAGCTCGCAAGCTGTCTGTCACAGTTCAACAGAAGCACTTTCTTAGCATTGAAGAAATAAGACCAGGCATGTTCAATTGCTAACACAGAAAATGGGTGCTAGAGAAATTGAAACAAGAGTCGCTACAGGGGATGCTGATATTTATATAGTGAGATCTCGGTTAGATAAAGCAAATTCTCATAGCAAGGGAAAGATGTAGACCTAGTCGTGTTACTGATTGCATTGGCACCACCAGAAAGTATAATTTATTTTATGAAGCCTGGCGAAAATTCGAAGCTGCAGAAAGAACTTTCTTTTGCACATACATCCTCCTTCTCCGTGCATTCAGTGGCTGCGACATAACACCAGCTATTTATAGAAAAAGAAAAGCACTATAGTTACATTGTTCAAGAATCAATTAAGCCAGATGAAAAGCATTGCTGAGATCTTCTATAACCCCTCATCAACACCAAATTCTATCTCACAAGCCGGTGAGATGTTCCTAGCCATATAAAAAGCCCTGCTGATGAACATGATTTGATTAACCGTAGATATGCAGCATTTCTCAAATCATCAAACAAGATCCAAGCTGATCTTTCCTCAATTCCTCCAACCAAAGGAGCGGCGAAGCAACATAAGTTTAACAATGTGTTTCTGGTTTGGCACCTTTAATGGTACCTGTACCAAAGGTGCACCTCTAGAAGAAGAGGAGTTTGGACTTCATCAAATACTAGAAAAACATGTTAAAATTTAATTATGAGCAAGAGTAAAAATGGGTTATGCATTATTTTATGTAGGTATGAATGTATAAAAATAAAACTAACATTTTCATCCACTTATTGTAATTATGTACTTATACAAACTGCTGTAATATTTTAAACACTATTCATCCTATGTCTAGGTCTATTTTTGTAGGAAATTTAATGTAGTTTAATTTAATACTTAAGTTTTTTCGCTAGGATCCATAGTTTTTGATGTATTTAAGAAAAGCTGAGAAGTCCTCCCTTTCAACCTCCTGTACCTCCTGCGCACCCTCCACCAGCGGGGACTTGTAGTACATCGTTTAGGACACTCTCCCCAACAACTGTGCCGAATTTCAAATCTATACCATTTTTAAAATTTACAATTCGTTGACTGGACTACAAGTAGAAGGAAACTTGTGATGGGGAACGGATGTGAGGGGAGGAAGGGAACATAATTGTTCCTCAAATGGGTTTGTCATCCCCCCTCCTATCCATACAATGCTACCCTTGTATAAATATTATATAGGCATGAGGTTTTTATGAGGATTGTTGATTCAGCACTTTTAATCGATTTTACCATTACAATAATCGATTTACTTTTAATCGATTTTACCTACCCTGTCTCCAACGTAGTCTCTGAGGCGCTGTGATTGCTTCTATCATTATTTGAAGAAAATTATATTTAAAAATATTGAGTCCTCTTCCTTATACACTATTAGTCAAAAGAATTTAGAAAGAATCCTCTTCGTTACAAATAGCACCCAAGAAGTGCGGTGATATAAAACTCAAAACCTTAAGGGTTATATTTTTAGAAAACATTATAATCTATTAGACATCATTGGAGAAATAAACAATGATAATACATATATCTTCGATATTTTATATATATTTTCAAATTAGATATAATACTAAAAGGAGAATAAAATGGCTTATGTAAGCTAAATTAATTGTGAAATATTTTGAACGGCGTCATAGTTGTTATGAACATAAACAAAAAAAATCACATACACATAATATAATCATCAGGTACAAAACAAAGAAAACTCAAATTCATTGAAATTACATACAGTAACAGCTTTTCGTCGGAGCTGCAGCTCTTCCTGAATAATATCACATTATTTCAAAATTTAATTGATTATTTTTCCAACATTTGCCGATTTTCCCTACCATGAGGTCGATGATCTTATGCAATTAATTTTTCGTATCTTATCTGTCTGTCTAATGTCTTATGCAATTAATAATAAATTATTTTTTAAACGCAATTTTTAAATACAAGTTAGGTATATGCTATTAGGCAAGTTAGGCTAAAGACGCTGCGGAAAATATCAAATCAAGCTTGAAAAAGTTTGGAGCTGTTCCTCATTGCGTCCTGGAACAGTTCGAATCTAAACTCAAAATAGCGTACTTTGCACTAAAAATGAGGCATAAATATGGAAAAATGCCTTCTCTATGGTTTTCTTAGGATTGCAGAGACTTTCAGTCCATGCTTTATAATAGGGAGAATCAAAATTTTTCTCTTTCCCAACCTCTGCATATAAACAGTACAAACGTAAACAACATTCACTAAGCATCCATTAAACTTAAACAACTTTCATTAAAAAAAACTTGAAAAAGTTTCCATTTTATACAGAAAAAGTGTAAAGTAAAGGCTGTTGGAAAATTATTAAAGAAAGATTTGAACAATAAATGAAACAACAAATTATTTCTTTTTGCTTCACTAGAAATTAACTAAAAAAGCCACGCAACTAAACACAGTATTAAAAATATTTATTTTGTCCCATTTTATTTTATTTTGTCATTCGAATCTTTCAGTTACCTATTGAAAAAAAGTATGGTTGAAAGTAATAACTCTAGCGACTAATATTTTAATGCAATGTATCGAGACGAATATGTATAATAATTGAATATATTACATTGAATAGAAACTCAGAAACGTAGGTTAATAATATTACATTTCATTACACCACCTGCATCCCCGTGTTTAGAGCCATTTGGCTCCTTTCCGGTTTGGATGGATGGAGGTGAATTTTATTTTTTAAGAGAGGACAAAAACAAGTAACAGGTACAAAAACAAATAAAAATGAAAAAGGAACATACACTGGACAGAGCATCATAGAAAACAATACAAAATAGAAAAAAATACGTAGAGGGAAAAAATCATAAGTAGCCGGAAGTGTGTGTCAGTCTGGGTGGATGAGTGAGCAATTATTATCCTCTACAATGAGATTGTTCTCATCACATATGAAACGCATTAGGAGTCGAAGTCGGGTTCTTGATAAGTTGTTCGTGAGAATGTTTTTCAACCACTGTAATTTAAGTGACACTGTTGGAGTTTGGAAATGCCAGGAGAGGGTAAACCGACATTTTGTGGCATAGTGAATTGGATCTCCTGTTTCTCCGCACGAGCAGTTGCCATGTGTTCGAAGATTGAAGCGATGAAGGTATGAAAGGAAAGGCCCGTGTCCTGCAACGAACATTATCTCTTCTCTATTCCATCCTACTGGCTTCTTTGAGACCCTAGGCACTATATCGTGTGTACTTCGGCCAGTTTCTCCGTTATCCCAGTTGTCTTGCCAGATGCTTAGAGCAGCTGATTTAATATCAGATTTCAGGTAGGAAAGTGGCTTAGGTAGAAGGAAAGGGTCGCCTTTTGTGATGGCTTCTTTGGCTAATTGGTCTGCGCATTCGTTGCCTAAATAACCGACTTGGGCTTTGAGCCATCTCAGGTGAATGTGTTTATGGGAGAGCAAAAGGGTTTGAATTTCTCGGACCATACTATGGTGGGATTTAGGATTAAGTATGGCCATCAAACTTGACAAACTGTCTGTCCAAATTTTGATTGGTCTATGAAGGGAAGAAGCTGCTTCAATTGCCATTATAAATGCCAGGATTTTAGCTTGGAAAACCGAATTTCTCCGATCAAGTTTACCTTGCCATGAAGCTATTATTCCATAGTTTTCGAGAATGCAATATGCGCTACCAGTGCCTTCGTCCGTTTTAGATCCATCAGTATATATAGCCTTGGCTCCTGAGTCTATGTGATTTTCTGCAAATGAAATTTCATTGTGGAGAAGAAAATTAGGGGGTAAATATGAATTCCACTGCTTTTGCTCTCGTAATCTGTTGGGCTGAATATAACGGTGAAAAAGTTGGATGAAGATCTTGCTCGAGCAACTCGGGTATAAGTTGCTTTTTGTTGGATTTGTAGGTGGAGGGGTTGAAGACCGGTGACCACTTGGAGCGCAGCGGTTGGGGTTGTCCTGTATGCACCAGTAATATAAAGAAGAAACAGACGTTGAATGGAGTCCAGCTTTACTGGAGTCGGGATGTCATATTATGTCCCCAGGCAGCTGCTCCATGGCATAGTGTTCTTTCTATAACTGTTTTATACAATAGCCTTCTGATGTTTTTGTTGATGCCCCAAGTTTTTCCAGAGCATTCTGCAGAGATGTTGGTATTGATCCATGGCTCTTTTTCCCTGCTCTATTACGTGTGGTAGCCAGCTTAATTTATGATCTATTGTAACGCCGAGATATTTTAAATGGTTTTTACGGTAAATTGATTGGTTCCCCCATTTAAGCGTTGGTCCTCTTACAAGCTTGCTGAAAAGGCCGTAGCTTGATTTTTCCATTGAGACGTGCAGTTTATTTTTGTCTGCCCACTCCTTACACTTGTCCAGTGCTAATTTGCTGAGCTTTCTGAGCCCTTCTCTGGTGTTGTCTGTGACGATGAAAACAAAATCATCGGCAAATGCTTGTAGATGAACTCCTTGAGGCCACTGTACCGATAGGATTTCGTCTGCCACGATGTTCCAAAATGCTGTCCCGCTACATGAACCCTGTGGACATTCCCGAGTCTGTTCTCAGAGGACCGGCCCTTCGCTGGTTTGCATCGCCACTTTTCTGTTCCTTAATATGTCAAGAAGCGTTTCGCTAATGTTGGAGAAGAGAGAGAGGGAAGCAAATCTATCTCTGATGGAAGAGTATTGTAGACTGTCAAATGCACCCGAGATGTCTAAAGATATCAACACAGCGTGTTTTTCCTGCCTTCGAGCTTGTTCTAGTAGAGATGTAACATGCAGGAGTGCGTCGTCAGCTGACTTCCCTTCTCTAAATCCGTACTGCAGTGGATGTTGGAGTTTTTTGTCGTTAATTGGAAGTTAAATCTTTGAAGAAGGAGTTTTTCTAGCAATTTGCCAAGTGTGGGGAGCAAAGATATTGGTGTGTAAGATTTAATATTCTGTTCCTCTTTGCCAGTCTTGTGAAACAGGATAACAAGTCCAATTTTCAGAGGATCCGGGAAACATTTAAGTTCTAAAAACTTATTGAAAAAGTCTAACAAAAGAAAGGGAAAGGAGTTAAAAATTACTTTTACAATTATATTATCAATGCCATCGTATTCAGGGGATTTACCGTTAGGAATTTTCTTGACGATGTTATCTATTTTTTGTTGAGAGAACTTTTCTTCTTCGAGGAGGGTTTGATAGGGTTGATGCAATTGGTGGAATTTTTGGATGCAGTTTTTACAAAATTTTAGCCCGAATTCTGTGGGAGTTCCTTTCTCGCTGTTTTCCATTATTTGAAAGATGTCCGAGGGTGGTTTGTAGGCTTTTAATGCTGACCGGTATGGAGTTCCGTAGGGAGTTTGTGTCTGGGTGCAAAGCAGTCTCCAAGATCCACGTTGGGCTCTTTTGACTGCTTTCTTGAACAGAGCTCTTTTTTTGACAGAACAATTTTGTAGTGGATTCTATCTTCGTCTCTACTCTTTTGGAGACGTCTCGCTAGGGCTTTTAATTCTTGCTTCTTTATTTGGAGATCTCTATTCCACCAAGTCACGTTTGGAATCAGGGGGTTACGTTTAATTTTATATACTTGTTTGCATGTTTTGTGGATTTCAAGTTGAATGGTTCTGGTTGTTTCATTGAACTCTTTTTCATTAGAACTATTGTAAATAAGGTTTCGTAGAGCCTGGACTTTAGACTTGAAGATATTTACGAATTTATAGTGGCCGCCGTGAACCGTTTTGAATCTTGCAAAAGAAAGGGAAGAAATATTGGAGTTGATGCATATTTTTAGAAATTAGTGATCACTATAGGATTCTTCCTTAAGTACATCCCATTCACAGATTGCTGCTAAAGAGTGGCTGGAGACCACCGTTAAGTCGGGCCAGCCTTGTCTATTGTTGTGTTCAAAAGTCGGTAGGGAATCACTGCTGTTGAGAAGGAAGATGTGTTTTTCTGCAATAAACTCCTGAAGTTGGTTTCCTCTTGAGTCTTCGTCGACAACCTATAATTGGAATTCCAACAATCAAATACCTATCAGCCTTGGGAACTGATATGTGTCGCATTTAATCTGGATTTTGTGGCTTCAACCCACTGCGAAAGCCAATTGTTGGAAAAACGAAAAAATAGGCGAATAAATCCCCCAAATTTTTCAAGATTAGAAACGAGAAAGTATATAACTTATAACATACCATTTCAATAGTTATAAATATTGTTAGGACTTGAGCATTATCCTATCAAGATATGATATTTTATTTCCGCAAAGGTACAAAGTACCAAATAGATATTTAGTAGTTTTGGAGATTTTTTTTAATTTATTACAAACTGAAATCCTAAAACGTATAAGCAATTCGACTTGCTGAATGTAGATGCATATAGAAAATCAAATTTATTTATACAGAATAAAGAAGTATCTTGTAAGACTATAAAGAATACAATATTTTATTAAAAGGTAGAGTATTTGTCAAAGTTAATATTTCTGGAATTATTCTGTGATCACAAAAATATTGTTAGTTTGTTGAAATCGACGATATTTTTCGTGACTGTTTAAAATAATTTTGTTTTTGATGTTAGATTTACTATAAATAGAATATAAAAATATTCGAATTTTTAATCGTACCCTTATATATATGCTGCTCGCATGGAAGTAAATAAAATTGTAAGGACAGTAATAAGTAGTTCCAAATATACCTTAATAAAATTATTTAATTTTTGGTAAATAACAAATCCAGCTTCATTTTAAAGGCAGGCAATTTCTTAAATTCAACGAATTTTTAAGAAACATTGATGGGCCTTGATGATATTAAGAATTATAAAACATAAAATCTGAGAGTTTTTACCATCTAACTTGTCGAATCAGCTGGTTTCAACCGTTCATCCTCTGTTACAAAACATTTAGTTTATAATTTTATACTGTTTCAAATCCTCATAGATAAAATGACAGAAAAAAAATCCATATTAAAACATTTGTTTACTTGCCAAAAAGTTCGTTTTACCCACTTTGATAGCTTTATTCTAAATGTAATTTCTTCTTCAAAGTAAATGACTACTTGCGGGAATTAACGTTTCATATATTCAGAATATAATCTGCTACAAAATAACTTAAGAAAATACAGTTGAATTCGAAAAAATATATTCATGTGGGATCATAGTGTACTCCATTGTATGTAGAAGACAGCCTAGGACAACCTGTTCTGTGATCAGAGGTCACGTGATCTTTCCTTCTAGGAGGAAGCGATCAAGTAATGCTGTGTTGAAAGAGCTAGCTATTTAAAGCAATATGATGACTGAAACTTTTGTAAATATCTATTAATATTACCTGCTGTAAATATTTCACAGAACTCAGAACAGGCATTTTCTACCATTTAGTATTTATCCTTATAAACCATTATACTATAATGCTTTCTAAGTACTATGGAATTTTTAAATCAGTTTTTTTATATTAATTAACAGATGATGTCACTCCCATGGAATCAAAATTTAATCAAATAAATCGATTAACAGGTCATTAGATTCTAAAAATATTAAGTCAATCCATTAATTGCTCATTATTTCATAAAAATATTAAAATAGCGTAGTGTCATCAAAAACACAGAAATATATAAAACTTCAAAACTCAAAAAAATTAGAATGTAAATGGAAAATTGGTATCAAAAACTTAGCATCGCCAAATGTCTTACATTTATTTTTACAAATGTTTACAAATATTTTACATTTTTTCCTCGAAAATTCACATCGTCTTACAGAAATGATTGACTGATTTTATTATACGATTTTATTTTGACGTCCATATTTTTGTTAAAAATATTATTTTCTACTCTATAATACACTGATAAAATCGTGTTTTTAAAAGATTTTTATTTTTATTATTTTCTACTTTTTAGTCCTTAATATATTTTCCAATTTATTTTTTTTTAAATATTATGGAATTCTAAAATTATTTTTTTTCTCGAACTCACTACCAGATGTTGCGAAACATATCGAATAATAATTTAATTAAAAATAATCTATTAATGCCGACTGAAAGAATTGCTAAACCAGTAAAATATTTTATTGTCATCGGGAGCACACAATATATTAATAAGAACACAATCGTACAAAATTTCAGAACTCAAGAAACCAGTAGTGAGTGAAAGATGGATTACAAAATTCCATTCTTGCAAATTTCATTCTTGCTTACTTAAAAAAAAGTCAATTCAATTAAAAGACTGTAAAATAGCTGATGATTTCCTCCAAATATATTATGATGCTTTTTTACTAAAACTTTGTTTGAATTAAAGAGGTTGCGGAATTATCAACGTTCCAATTAACAGAATTCCTGCGTGCATTTCGTGAAATAAATAAAGATGTCATTGCATTTAATGCAGTAGAATAACTCCTTTTCTAACTCCGAATCAATAAATATTAATATGGAATCTCAACAAAGAATTTTTCTTAACTAAAGGAGTTCTCTTAATGCTGATAAACCGAGTACTTAAGAGCCGACACGCTTTAATGGGTACTCTAATGTCCGTAAACATCCTTAGCTCCTAGTTTATAAAGATGATATCCTGTTAAACAACTATGTAACAAAAGTTGTGTTCATACATTATCGGTCTGTCGTCACATTCACAGTGATTTATTAATGGATCTAAAGGGAGTTTTCTTTTTCTTTTTTTCTTTAAATGTTTACGGAGTGTCTAGAAATGTGAGAAATATCAAAGAAAATATTAATTACTCTTAATTTCTTCAAATAGAACTTCTAAGAAGTTCTCAAACCGTGTTGGAAACGTTTACCTTCAATACTAAAATTAAGAGAAATACTGAAGGTGACATCATAATTAAAACAAACAAATATTTGAGCCATCTTAAAGCATAAACTTCTACACAGTTTACTAGAAATTTTTGTTGTCATTTATAATATTGAAATTAAAATAATAATTATAATAATAAATCGTATATGTTTTATGAAGCAGGCTGAGGTTTTTTTCTCATTATCACTTTGAATATTAAGAAAATAGTATTATTATATTTTCGCGACAGAGTAGCTTAGCATCTTTCAGATTCTTTGGGAGTATTTAAAGTTAATAATACAGGCCAAAAGTATTGTAGGATTTTTAAAATTCGAAACATATGGAGTTAATTTGAATAAAATGGTTCAACATAAGTTGTGGAGAATCGTGGAACGTACAGTTGTAGGAACTTACATTTTACAGTGAAGATTTTGTCACTCGGACATTTCGGGGACTTTCCACATATTGATGAAGCCGAACACTATTTGGGCTCATCCCGATTCTCAGGAAGCTTATAATGTTTTGAAACATTCATCAAACGTTTTGCTTTTTATGTACATTGCTTACATGCATTTTTATAAAACTAGCATGGATATTCGGCAAAATATAAAGGATTCTTTAAAACATCCCAAAATTTTTAACATGTTTTTTGCTTATAGCGTGAAAAGTTTTCTTTCAAATTTTGCGAAACGTACAGAATACTTGGCAATATATTAGAGAACTCTTATATTAAAATTTGATGTAAATAATATGAACATTAAAGGAAACATGATTATTTTTAGTAAACAATGCTTTACCGAGCATGCGCGAAATGTAGAGTAATTTTTTCTTCGTTACTTCAAAGTCAGATGTACACTATATGCCCAACACTATATGTATCCGGACACTTGCAGATTTTCACATTTTTTAGAATTTCTCCGGAATGGTTTAACTGACTGCCTTTAAACTTCGGACATGTAAAGAACACACAATAACTTACATTGAAGATTCGGTCCTGAGGGAAGTTAGGGGACCGTCTACAAACCGATGAAGACAAAAAAGTTTTTGGCCCACCCCGCTTCACAGAATACTGATAACAAGATGAAACTTTCAGAAATGGTAATGTTTAATGTGCATAATATTTACAGGAATTTTCGTAAATTCAGCACAAATATTTGGGAAGATATAAAGGTTTTCTTAAAAAATCTCAAATTTTCCTACCTGTTTTTTTGCTTATAACATGTAGAATTTTCTGTTATATTATACGAAACTTACAGAAAAGATGACAATATGTTAGAGAAGAATTTTGTAAAAATTTGGAAAAGAATATTTGAATATTACCGGAATTATGAGCATTTGTAGTAAATACTGTTTTACTGCGCATGCGCGAAACATAGTGTAATTTTTCTTTCACAACTTTAAAGCCAGATATATAGGGCAACTTATATAAAAAAAATTCAGTTCAATATCATTAGTATTCAGAAAGATATCGGCATTACAACGAGCAGAATTTTAGCTCCTCTCGAAGAGAAGCTAAAAGATGAGGGGTTGTACCCAAATTGATATGTTTTAAACTTATATCTTGAAATAGCTATATTGAATTGAATAGTGGTTAGAATTTGCTGAATACCTATGAACACATCTATTATTCGTAACGAATAAAAAAATATATATGTAGAATTATTAACATATTTTAAGAAAAGAAATTAATTAGATAAAAAATAGTTTCGCCATAAAAGAAATATATTTAAAAATATCGTTTGGCCGCGTAAAATTGTAATATGTAACTTGCTAATAATTATGTAAATAATATAATTAAAGTAATAAAATTTTTGTTATTTATAGTGCCTAATTATTTAAATTATGCACGTAATTGATAAGTGTTCATGGGTATGCGGCAAATTCTAACCAATATACAATTCAATATATTTATTCAAAGATATAAGTTTAAAAAATATCAATTTGGGTACAACCCCTCATCTTTTAGCTTCTCTTCGACAGGATCTAAAATTCTACTCGTTGTAATGCCGATATCTTTCTGAATACTAATGATATTGAACTGAATTTTTTTTATATAAGTTGCCCTATATATCTGGCTTTAAAGTTGTGGAAGAAAAATTACACTATGTTTCGCACATGCGCAGTAAAACAGTATTTACTAAAAATGCTCATAATTCCGGTAATATTCAAATATTCTTTTCCAAATTTTTACAAAGTTCTTCTCTTACATATTGTCATCTTTTCTGTAAGTTTCGTATTATATAACAGAAAATTCTACATGTTATAAGCAAAAAACAGGTGGGAAAATTTGAGATTTTTTAAGAAAACCTTTATATCTTCCCAAATATTTGTGCTGAATTTACGTAAATTCCTGTAAATATTATGCACAATAAACATTGCCAGTTCTGAAAGTTTCATCTTGTTATCAGTATTCTGTGAAGCGGGGTGAGCCAAAAACTTTTTTGTCTTTATCAGTTTGTAGACGGTCCCCTAACTGCCCTCAGGACCGAATCTTCAATGTAAAATATGAGTTACTGTCTGTTATTTACATGTCCGAAGTTTAAAGGAAGTCAATTAAACCATTTCGGAGAAATTCTAAAAAATGTGAAAATCTGCAAGTGTCCGGATACTTTTGGGCATATAGTGTATAGGAAAACTGATATAAAAATTCCAGTTGAGTAGCATTAAGATTCAGAAAGCTGTCAGCATTGCAGATAGCTGAATTTTAGATTCTTTCTAAGAGAAGCTAAATGATGAGGGGTTTCCCACAAATTATATTCTTGAAACTTGAATTCACCGAATTTAAATCCGATTGAGAATAAATGTAGTAAAATAGGCCAAAAAATATCCCCAAATCAACCTAAATAAAAACAAGAACTTCAGAAAACTATATTTTAAATATGGAACCATAAAATTGCAAAAAACGTTTGCAAAATACTCATTCATTCCATGCTAAAAAGAGTGGCTATTGTGATCAAAGCCAGGGGCGGACCAACGAAATGTTAAAGGAATTCTGGTTGAATTGTACTGATTTATTAGTTCTGCTGCTGAAAGAACTCAGTACGTAGAATTTTTTTTACATCCATTAATCAATTTAGGACGATTTTGACAAATATGTAACTTTTAGTTATAGGCTTTTTTTGTGTCTGTCTGCATATATATATATATATATATATATATATATATATATATAACAACAAAAATAATTTTTGGAAAATGTAAAAATTAAATTACTACACAAGTACAAGAAAAACCATAGTAAAGCTGCATCAACAAAAAAGCAATATATCAAAACATAAGAAACAAAAGACAAAAAAAAAATCAAAAACATACAAGAAGCAAAAAATTAATAATTTGAAAAATATGATGGCAAGCCGCTCGTCAGGAAAAGAAGCCCACCTATGATATTAATAAGTGTTTTTTTCTTCTAGCGACATACGGAAAAACGTAAAAATTTTTGTCGCTATCCCCTCAAAAAGCACCCACCGTGAAGATTCTGGAATAAATGAAATACACGAAAAGGTCGATTGCAAAATCGAAAGCCAAAAACCCGAATACACAAATCTAGAATAAAAATAAAAGTTAATACAGAAATATTCACAAAATAAGAAAACTTATCACCTTTGGAATTAGCAAAAAAGCCACCGTATCTGCACATGGCTATGATTAAGGCTTACCATCGCTGACACCCGAGAAAGAGACAATGAATGACACACATGATAAAACGGTAGAAGGCGAGAGCTGCAGTCAAAGTTGCAGTGAAGCCGGAAATTGCAAATCAAAGGAAGAAATGGTAGAAAAAGAAGAAAAAGGCTACGTTGGTAGCATAAAGATTACAAAAATTAAAACTTGAGATAACGACGTACAAAGTTCTCCGGAATAGAATTAAAAATTAGTTGATCAAATAAAAGCTTAGATTGACTCGATTTTGAAAACATGGTTCAATAACTTACTCCAAACTTGTCTTTCACTTACTTTAAGCAATGTTTCACTTGGCAGGTGAATAAAGATTTAAAACTAAGCTATGCGGAAACAACTGGCAAATAATGTATCTTCCAATGTTTTTGACCAGTACTATGATAATTGTATTACGATTCTAATTTTTATGCAAATAATGTCGTTAACCTAATGATATTTATTGTTATTTATAACGCCAATTTAGTGCAACTTAAATTAGTACTTAATTTATAAGTATGCATGGGTATTTAGCCTATTTCTAACCTTTCTACAATTCAATATGATTATTCGAAGATTCAAGTTTCAAGAATATCAATTTGAGAAAAGCCCCTCATCATTTAGCTTCTTTTAGAAAGAATCTAAAATTCAGCTATCTGCAATGCCGAGAACTTTCTGAATCTTAGTGGTATTCAACTGGCATTTGTATATAAGTTGCCCATCTGGCTATACATCTGGCTTTGAAGTTATGAAGAAAAAATTACTCTACGTTTCGCGCATGCGCAGTAAAGCATTATTCACTAAAAATACTCATATTTCAATTACTTTCCAACGTATTTACTTCAATTCTTAATACTTTGATTCTCAAACATCTTGTCGAGTCCTCTGTAAATTTTGCAAAATTTAAAAGAAAACTCTACATGTTATATACAGAAAAATATGCGAAAAATTTGGGATGTTTTAAAGAAACCTTTACATCTTCTCGAATATTCTTGATATTTTTATGAAAATGCATGTAAGCAATGTGCATAAAAAGAAAAACGTTTGCTGAAAGTTTCAAACCATTATATCCTTTCTATGAAACCGGATGAGCCCAAATAATTTGTCGCTTCATCAATATGAGGACCGTCCCCGAAATGTCCTAGTGACAAAATCTTTACTGTAAAACGGAGTTCCCACGACTGAACGTCTCACGATAACACAACTGATAGAGAACCACTGTATTTCAACTCCAAATGTTACGAATTTTAAAAATCTTGCAATACTTTTGGCCAGTGGTGTAAATTGCAATTAACTACTTTTTGCTTGATTGCTTTCCATAGTCTACTATTTAGAAAATCAAAGTATCAGCACACTTTCACCAATGTTCTATGTTTTTTTACTGAAAAATTTATTAATTTTGAAATATAGAATTAAACTGAAATAAAAACGATTTTTCTATTATTAAATAAAACATTTATTTCACATTACTACTCAAAATAACATGACTAGGTTCGATGAGTTTAATTATAAATAGCAGAGAAGTTTTACTTAACATGGCTTGCTTCATGTATGTAAAGATGTAATATTGTAATCAATTCCAGATTTGCAGTTTTCAAATTTTGTACACTTGAATTTTTTTCTAAGAGAATACACGATTTGAATATTTTTAGAACTCTTATTACCTGTTAGACAATAGCAGCAAGATCAGAAATTAATTATCTGTTAATCGATTATTAAGTTTTTGTTCCATACAAGCCACCTGGTAGTGAATAAAAGAAAAAAAATTTCAAGTTTCCGCAATACATGTAATAACGGGTTATAAATTAAAATCTAAAAAGTAGAAAATAATCAATAGAAAAACAAATAATTTTTAGTACCAAAGTGCAGGTTTTAAAAATTGCTTTATTAATTGTTAATCTTTGTAAGTATTAATTATTTTTTTTAGCTTTAAAGCAATAGTTTAGATTAAATGTAAAATCTAGATCATTGTGTATGTATTATCGATTCTTCCAAAAAATATCATTTTCTTTGCATTTCAAATAAAAACTAGGATTTAATTTATATTCTCCTAGAGCTCTAATCTCTAAACATACCCTTATTTTTCATTATCATGGATTATTCACCTATTATAATTCACCCATCCCCTTCAGAAAGAATCAGTAGCATTCATTCAGGGGCGGTGGTAACGGGGAGTCAGGGGGCAAATGCCCCTCTGTCGGTCTTGCCCCCCACCCCATCGCCGATAAATGAAGACTTTCGTCGACAAAAATCTTTACCGTTTCGGGAGATGTTGAGAGCTGGGTATGAAGGAATCTAATAATTTAAATCCCATCTTAAAGAAAACGATCGAGATAAGCTATTTATGACCGAATTTGACGACTGATTACCATTTAAGTCGACAGAATGATCGACATCTGTTTCACTTGTCGTCCATTCGTCCTGTAGTTTGCACCACTTTTGACAGAATGAGAACAAGGCTGCAAGTGAATCAGATGTCGCATTTTGCCGACTGTTTTCGGTCTATCAGCTAAGAGATCAAGAAGACGAAGGAAGATTTGTATGTTCTGTTACTTCCATCGACTGCTTCGATGATTTACCGATGGGAGTGTGGAGGTACATAGTTGTCACTCCTCTCAACGACCATTTTTGTTCAGCTCGGAATTTTTCGGCCCATAGACATAATGTTAAAATAACTTCTATTAATGGCATTTCAAATCTCTCTGAGCGGTCGGATTGGTCGTAAGTTCAACTTCAACGAGATACAACTCTTTCGTCTCACCGACCATGTACCTTCTATTGAGAGAAAATGGAGGATAGAACAAAAAAAAATTCATACACTCAAAAACAACACCTGAAATCAGATCGAAATTAATCATTAATTTCCCAATGTGAAGAGAAGAGCGAATTTAGGCCTCTACCGGGGTTGGACATTAAAGAGTTCATTTGTGTCTTTCAAGGCGGTATCTCACTACAGAATTTTTCCCCGTCAAGAGACAACGGTATCGACGGGACGGTTTCTCCTTCAATGTGTCCTTGAGTGCAGGGGAGTGGACGCACCTTCTTTACGATCTGACAACCCCCCAAAAGGGATGACATTTGGAATGTGCAATTGCCTTCTAGGCGATGCAAATATCTTTTTGCGTTTAATTTTTGCTGTCTTTTCATTTCCGCGTTTGACTTAGTACTTGTTGTTGTTGCGTTTGTCTTCCATGGATACCGATACTTTGGTGTAGATCAAATTATGAATTTTAAAATTCTTTCGCATATATGATTAATAATGTACCAAAAAGAAGGAAAAATCGCTGTTGCTCTTAATAATTAATGAAAGATTTTACTTTGGAAGTCTGATTTCATTTTCTTATTTTTAATATAATTTGAAATATTAATTAATATCACCTGATGAATCCGGGGTTACTCGGGATGGAAGAGCTTCCTAGTCTAATATCTTTAATGTAAAAATTTCTTTTATATAAAATATTATAATTCACAAAATCCTCTCACTGTCTGAGTCTTTCTAAAAAATAAATAACGGTCAAGAATTAATTACCGCGGATGCACAGATGACACATAGTATTTGCGAACAAAATTTTAAGAAAATATTTCCAATAGTTTTGATTTCTACAGCATACAAAAAATTTGTGTTTCAGCTTTATCTATAAAAATTATCGACAAAGTTATAAGGGGAAAAAAATCCCTCAAGAAACGTTTAACTAGTAAATAAAAACATAAAGAATAGATGCTCCACTTTTGGTTACTGTACCAGTTTTGGACACAATGAATTTATTTGTCCAGGAATTAGATCCATTGATTTGATATTAACCTATAAGATGCATTCCTACACATTAAGCAAACTCTTCTTTAGTATTTACAGTATGATTAGTTCATTTTTCTTAACATGCGACTTGTAAGAAAATTAACTGCATGAACATGTATCAAGTACTCACAAGTGTCAAGGTTTTTGTAAGGGAGCAATGTTTTGCAATCCTTCATCGTCAGACTCTCAGAAATAATTGTTAATTCTAGAATTAATTATCTATAGGTTTATGAAGGCTTTTTTAAGTTTCCTATAGGGATGCCTTACGTATTTGCAAATAAATTCAGCCATTCAAAAAAAATTATGCCACTATAACAGCATGTATAGGGAAGACCGGGGTGCAATGGACCACTTTTGTAAATGTTAAATGTTTATTCTCAAAGTGCTGATTTTTTTTTTGCTTGAAAAAAAATGCATATATATTCTCTACATATGAAGGTTTATCTTACACTCTCTCTAAATCTATAATTATCTATACTTTTTTAATATTTATTTTTTAGTAATTAGTGACAAAGTGGACCATTGTATCCAAGGCCTGGGTACCATGGTCCACAGCATGGGGTAGTATGGACCACCAGTAACTTTTTAAAAATATGTTAATACAGTGCATTTTTAATAGCACAAAATATAAAATGTATCAGTTGTTTATTTATGGCTTCAGTTCATACATATAATGCAAGATATAACAAATATTAAAGTTGGGAAACGACACATTAAAAGATTTTTTGTGTTACCGAATCTCCTGGTTTCTTGTGAAATTGTAGCTTCTGGGAGACTCATCTTAATATCTTGACCATTTACAAAAGATTGGTAATCTATGGAAATGCTTTTATGGGACAGTACTAGCTTCTTTTTTAATTAATTTTATATCATTTAACAATTTATGTATAATATCCATAGAATAGGTGCATTATTTTTTTAAAGTATCATACTATTTTATTTAATTTTTGCTTAATATAGCTATAATATGAGAATTAAAAATTTTCTGAATGTTTATAAAATATAAACAAGAAAAAAATAAACCAAAAAATGTAAAATTTTGACACGAACTTGATAAAAAAAAAGGAAGAGAGATTATTGTATGAGTGTAGTTTTTATCAGTAGGATTCCAGAGAGCAGGCTTCTCTTGAATTAAATCTAAATCTATCAGTGCAGACTCTTTTTATGCAGGCAAATATACTTTTTTGTATCCATGGTGAATACGATATAAAATGGCTTCTGTGTAGCCAACCTTACGAAAATCGCCGCCTAAGTTTTCAGTGACATCACTGGCAAGTCGAACCTGATTAGTTTAGTTATTCATGACCTCGATCTTCGACGGGAGATTTTTAGCAACACGAAAAAGATCCGACGTCGCTTTCCGGGCTAATAAAACCGGTTTCAAGGACCGAGAAGCGTGTTTGTTGTCCCAAGCTGGCGAAATATATGGTAGTGAGATAAGGCCATTAGACGCTGATTCGAACTCTGAGAAAAAGTCTGCTGGTATGGGTTGCGATCATCAGCGAATGAAACTTTCAGATCAACGACTTTTACAAAAACAGATATTATTATTGCCTGTCCTCAACTACTACCGACGAAACAAGTGGGGATATATTTTTCCAATCTAAAAAAAAAATTGAAAAGTGACCTCCTATTGAGCTTAAAGATCCAAGCAGACACAAATTTTTTTCTTTTTTCAAAAGGAAAAAATAAAAATATATGTAGAGAGAGGAATTTCACAATAGGTATTTTGCACTTTCTTGAAGCGCCGTATAAATTGAAGCTAGAACTAATCAGAAACACTATTTTAAATTTACGCAATAAACGTGGAGCATTCTGATTGGTTAGCTATTCTTGAAAACTGGCAAGATGAATTAGCTAAATCGATCCAGTTGCTGAGACTGGGGTCTCAGTAAAGGTTTCCTCATAGAGAATGTCCAGTGAAGTAGTGTCTTTGTGATTTCTCTCGAAAATGGAGGGTGATGGGTAGCAGGCGACCATTGATGGCATATTTAGGGGTCATAAGCTTTCATATGAAATAAAAATTGTCGAAATCGGTGCGGTGGTTGGGCCTGGGGGACTGGTCCTTTGGTTTTGCACATTATTCTAAATATATAGACTAGCCAACTTCGACGACCAGCTGTTCGCACGTAATATTAATAGCCTGTAGCTTGCAACTTAACGAAATAAATTGGCTGTTGTGGAGGATGAGGTGCCCTGCCTAAATTTTATTTTGCGATATTTTTTGAAAATGGAGAATGGTGGATGGCGGGGGATCATCGATGACATATCTGGTCGAAATAGAAATTATGGACATGGTCCAGTGTTTCGAGTTGGGGCACTGGTCTCTGATTTTGCAATTATTTTAAATATGCATTTATGGGTTTAAAAATAAGTTAATTATTTTCACTTGTTTCGGTCATTACTTAATTTTGATTACTGAGATTTAGTTAATAATCTGTAAATTTTTTTCCAATATCGGTGTGGTACTCTTCATTTGCCATTTATTAAATCATAATTTTTCATTTTCTATAGTTGCTTGACATTCCGTTAGACAACTCTTACTGCACCTAAATTATAAAATTAATTAATTATTATACGAATTAATGATTATACAAATAATTAATTAATTATTGTTATTGAATTCATTAATTAATATTTAATTACCTTTAATTAAATATAAAATTAATTATTGTGTTATTTTGAGTTAGAGAAATTTTGTTTGTCCCCCCGTAGGAGATCTTTCCTTTTACCACGTTGGAAAATTTCTGCCGCCTCCTCTGCATACATTTATCTTTCCGTTAAAGAACAAATATAGAGAATCATTTGTACACAAATCAAATGGAACCAGAAACAAAACACTAAGATTATAAAAAAAGAGTAAATATTCGGAGATTCCTCTTGTGTCAAATAAACCCAAAACAGGATGATGATCTGCGGGCTTCGTTAGATGAACATTCATTGATGAACTAAGAAAGTAGAAATGCCATTTACTGAACCATAAGGACACTAATGACTGTGTCGCTCGATGCAATTGAGTTGTTGGGAGGGAAAGTATAAATAATATATTCAATAACTTTTGAATATGTTTAGAGGTCATTATTGGCAAACAATCTTACTGCGAAAGTCGTTATCAGACATTGAAAATTATCTTGAGTTGTTTAATGAAGACGACATTTTATTGTGTCTTCAGGAAATAAGTATTTTTTGTGAGTATATATATATATATGTATATAGTTAAATAGTTTACAAACAATTAAAACTCAAATAACATTTTCAGTATATATACCTATTAAACCAATAATTAAAATTAAATATAAATATAATGTTACCTAATTAATAATACAATGAAATGCATAAAGATAATTAGAATATAAACTATTACTATGAAAAAGACAACCCAAAATTGGAATTCCAACAATCAAATGCCAATCGATCTTAGGAACCGATTATGTCGCATTAAATTCAAGTTTATGGGCGCCTAACCTTCTGCGAAAGCCAATTGTTGGAAAAAAGCAAAAATATAGGAGTAAATCTCCAAAATATTTCAATAAAAGAACGAGAAGATAATTAATTGCTTACCAATTCAATGTCATAACAATAATGCCGAGAGCTATATCCGAATTACAGTTCCGCATTTATATTGAAAATATTATAACTAAATTAGGTTATATATACTATACTAAAATATCATTATTAAAATAAACTATAAATTTAATTTTTAAACTCGTTATATTGACTTATTTTAGCATGGGAATAAACTCTGAAATATGATGCAATTTTAAAAATAAAAGGATGTAGTTTTCTAAAAATAGTGGCGGCATCTACCTATGTAGTGATGTACTAATATCTAAGTGAATTCCATAAATATGAATATTACAAAATAATTAAATCCAAAAGACTATTAATTTAAAGTATATATATATATATATATATATGTAATATGGAAAAATTAATTTCTATCGGCATTTTTAACATTTTATTACTAGCATTATGCATTAAATAATAGATGTTGAAAAACTAATATAATATATTAATGATTCTGCAGCTCGATACAGTAGGATTGTTGGGCGGAAAAAAATAGCATCGTTAGTAATTTGACGTCGTTGGATTATTGTGCGTGCATGTTTTGAAAGGTGCAATTCGAGATGAAAGCAGAAGTAAAAATTCTATCTTGGAGTTAATGTTCAAAGAAAACAATATTTCTATTATAACTTTAACAGTGGCAAAAACAAATGAGTGCAGTGTGACGAAGTCACTTAATCAGGGAAACCTCTCGAGCGCAGGTGTTACCAGACGAAGGCCAGCGCTGATTGACAGGCTAGCCATGTCGGCTAACCTGTCATATCGTCTGGAAGAAGACAATGTCGTATTCTGGCAGAAATGCAAAAGGTGTTATTTTGCAGACCCGTCCCCGAAAGGCTAGTGGCCACAGCCGACTCAGATGTCTCCGAGGGTGAGGTCGAATAATGAGACCTCGAGATTGATGTTCTTCGGCCTTTGAGGCTGAGAGAACCAAGTGCCACCTGGTTGAAGCGAGAAATAAATAGGTGGCGACTTGGGTTTTTTAATGAGAGGAGAGTTCAGAGAGTTTCTCTGGAGACGGGACGCCGAGAGACTGGTCTGGTGGGAATTCCTTTTGGATCCCGTTATTTGCATTTCTCCCGAAGTGAGATTGTTTTTTTTTGGAAACGGACCTCGGGCCTGATCTTGCGGAAGCTCATCTCAAACTTCGGAAAGTACGAGATTTCTCAGTGCGATGAAATTAGATGATTTAAAGTAATTTGACGAGATTCCTCAAGAAAATTCATCTTGTCATCAAACACAGTCCTGTTACGGACGTATATCGAACTTTTTTCTCGACCGAAGTGCAATAGCTCCCCTGGAGTTGTTTCGTCACATGTGCATATTGTACATAGTCAAATTAATCATGAATCAATGAATTAATGTAAGTGTTTTGCATAAAATAATGTGACTTAGATGTAAATAAATTCTGAAAGACAAACATTTGTCTGCACTCTCTTTCACCTTGATCAGTCAAAAACCGCTGCCCTCAGTCGCGATGCTACAGCAGGATTTCATGAAACAATAAAATTGGTTTGAATTTAGTTACAGCGATTAAAAAGTGTGTTTAAAATGAATTTTTAAGAATATATTAAAATTAAAAAATAACTTCTAAGGAAATTAAATTATTATTATTAGAAATATAATTGTTTTTCTTTTAAGATGATAAATAAATAATAACTACACGGAAATGCTTTATAAGCATTTCCGTGCAATAATTATTTCAGAATTAAATGAAAAAAGTAATAAAAAATAGTGAAGTTAGGTTTTTTAGTTAAAGTTTTGGAAAACTTAGTTACTTTGTATTATTTAATTAAATAATTTAAGAATTATTTAATTTTGAAGCTAAAAACAGCACATTTGACCTAGAAATTGACCTCCAGAATATTATATACAAATTTCATGTCAAATGTTTGTGTTCAAAATGTTTGTGACACATAGATATAAACACATTTTCTGCTTTTTATAATAGATTCAGACATATTTTCTAAACGCATGCAGCAAACCTTAACTCAAAAAGCCAGATTCTTTCGCTAAGAAAACAGAAATCGCTAGAATGAAATCGATAATCTATTTCTTAATGTATTTCGAGATGATAAATCTGTACAGAGAATAATCATAGTCGCTACATGGAAAAATGTTAAACATTTCAATATTTCTATTTCGAAAACTTGAATTTATTTGAATTAAACTAGCATTTTTAGTACCATTATTCTTAAAAAATTAATTTAATCACTTTCAAATTGAAAAAATAGGTTCGAAAGAATTTACTTCAAATCGAAATTGCATTAATAATTTCGATAAGTTAAGCTTTTTTGTTTCAGATTTAGTAAATAACGTTAAGTTTTATCGTGACTTCGAAAAAAAAAAGAATACCATTTAATAACAAATAAAAGAAATTACCATAACACACACTTTTCTTTTTAGGTTATGGGAATTTCATCACATCAAATGAAACAAATTAATGCAGATTTACAATTTTCATTTAATTAGTTTTATTATTTTTTCTCTATCATCTTTAGATTAATAAAAATCGTGGTAATTATTAGGTATGAAAAGTCAAGTCATTTCGAACTCGTTAAAAACCCATTAAAAATGGTAACTGCCTCTTTCAATATTATAAGTTTTTGCTTATAGACTCCTATACTATTTAGAATTAAAAGAGTTTAGCCATGTCATTACGACTAAATTTGTTTAAAAATATAATGGCATATCACAGTTAGTTTCTAAAACTGAAAACAAAGGGAAATATTCAAATAAAATACATCAGTAACAATTCATAAAAAAAGTTATTTTAGTTAGTTTTTCCTCTGCGCATTTCTAAATAAAATTATAAAGAACATTATCTATTTATGTGCAATTTTAATATATTTATATTGTAAATAAATTGTATAACGAAGCTCTTAATTTACTTCCTAGACATAAGTTGTAGTTCATTAAGCATTTCAACCTTACTTTGATATTATTTTATTTCGTAATTTAAATACAGTTTTAAAGTTGTAAAATGTATTGTGTAAAATTTATTTCTAAATTTACTAAACATTCTCGGTAAATTTTTGATTGAAAAAATACAATACAAAACGAATAAACTAATTAACATTTTTATTTTGAAGAACACCTCTACATAGCTATATTTTTTCACACAATAACCAGAATTATGCTTTTGAAATGTTACACAAATTTTCATGGTATCTTCCCGTTAGGTCTCAAACTTGAAAAATGTGTTTGATGAAGAGTAGTCAGAGCAATTGTAGGCAGTTTCAAATTTTTTATACATTCATCTTATGCATATAAAATTGACGAGTTTATGCAATTTTATTGGATTAGAAAAATAACAATTTACTTTTTTTAAGAACAGCAACATTGCTTAAAGGGGCTTACCTTCCTGCTTATTTTCATAGCATGTGTCTGAAGAGGAGAGTTTGTAAAACAATGATTATTTATTTAATTAATCTTGAAATTATTCTTTAATACATGTTAAGAGTGATAATTTACTTTTCAAATACCTTACTACTATAATTAAATATCTGTAATAAATTATAAGACACAAGTCGAAAAACGAAATTATCCTCAAGTGCAGTGCATCCCGCCAACCAACACAACAACGATTTATTGAACAACGACCTGCATTTGAGTAGTAAATTTACTCAATAATCCAACTACTCTGCTCTAACTAAATCAGTCATTTAATTCAATTAGAAGAGTAAAGAGCAGGCAGAATCAACGGATTGTCGATTGTATACTATCTTCCTTCAACAGCGGCGTGAAACAGCAGCCCGCAGGCAGACCGCTGATTAACCGGCCATTAAAAGCTACTTAAATGCGCCACCCACTGCAAATAACTTCCGTCCTAATCTGCCATTTCAGTCGAGTACTACCTTTATCGGAAGTCTTCTCTTTCGAATACAGCGAGATGGCTGTCAACACTTAGGATCCTTTTTCTAGTGTGGAACACGTACACAAAGTACTCCACGTGACTAAATACGATTAACTTTTTGTTTCTGCCTTTCAACTGCTGGGTAAAAATAGAATTCTCTTTCGAATATATTATATTGTTTGGGGGGTCCGTACCTATGGTGCTATTTCTATCAGGTACACAAACTGGAAGGCATCAACTATTGGCTAAAAATGGAATCAAAATCCTTATAAATTGTTGGTGTAATTTTTTTCTTAGAAATGGATTATGATCATGTCATTGAATCGGGTTGAGGTTAAGAAAATATACTCGCTTTTGTAATAAGCGTGAAATCACTGAATCTGTAATAAGATAAAAGGCGATCCGTCTAGCAGAGTCTATTTAAATCAACAAAACAATAGGAAAATATTGTATTGATATTATTTAAAGAATAATAGCCTTAAAAGTTGATTAAAACCTGTAGGATATGACTATTTTAAGAATAAAATGAAATATGTGATGATAAAACAAATCTCAGCATGATAATGTTTTTAGGATGGGATATTTTTTTGTAAACTGCGTGATATGTGATACAAAAATCGTACAAAACGCTGTCGAGGTATACGATTTCAACATGTTAATGTTTCCAGTCTGGGATATTTTCTGGAAACTGCGTGATGTGTGATGGAAAAATCGTGCAAAACGCTATCCAGGGAAGACCATTTGACTAAGAGCTACCAAATTTGGCACGCAGTTACTTCTCGGGTAGAAGGTGACTATGATGAAATGATTTTTCAAAATTTTAATTGATTTAAAATTATTTAAAATTGCAAAGTTTCCCCTCAACAAGTTCATAGCATATTATCACACTAAAATCAAATTTTCGTCACTTTAAAATTCCAACAAATAACTTTTCTGTCATACAAATTTTGTTTCAGCGCAATATTTTTTAAAAAATTTAATAAATTTTTGAAAATTTATTAAACATTTGCTGATACAATAGACTTTTAGCATTCATTCCCAATTGAATCGCTCAGTAGTCTGTTTAATTTTGATGTCGTATTTCACATTATAACCTTTGATTTAAAAAAAATCAGTATATATTTTAAAATATATTATACTTTTAAGACTTGCCCCTCTAATTCCGTTTCAAATTTAATGGTAGTATCTCGCATTTTATATTATTTTGTTGTAATTTTAGGAATTGGTAAATTTGATTTCGAAATGACAGCAAAACATTATTATGCAAACGCAGACGAAAAATTAAGTAATACTTTTTAGCAGTATATTTTGATAAAGTTTTATAAAATTGCAAACTCGATTTAGAAACGATGCCGAAACAGAATTATTGTTACCGGCAAAATTTGAAATCCGGCATTCCATAGAATACCTAAGCATTATATAGAATGCAGAAAACTGGCCGGCAGTGTATGAAACGATTAATATTTCACACATTTCCTAGGCATTCTATAGAATGCCAAATGACAAACCGGCAAAGTATGAAATGCATCTCCGATCCAATTTTATAAGAAATAAAATTATGTGCAACTCAAAATAAAATTATTTCCTTTCTTGGTACAACAAGTAGGTTCATCTTTTATTTTGTTTTCTTTAAGGGGCTATAGGACCTTTAAACGCGAAAAAGGAACTCGAAAGTTGTTCAGTTACGACTCTTCCTAACGCAAGAAAAAATCATTGAACTTAATATATTTTTTTATCACAGTTACATAAGAGATATAACCTTATAAATATGAATTTTGAAAACAGTGAAATAATTTTCAATATTATAAATAAAAGTATAAAATAGACATATTCCGTATAAGTTATCGAACTCAAATGTTGCTTGCGCGCAGGATTTTAAAAAAATGGTTCATCGTATCACTATAAAATTTTTCAGGTATGCTTATACACACACAATAAAGAAAACCATGCAAGATCAAAGCTTTATAATGTATACTTTTTTTTCAGTGCTTGCTAATATGCTGAAATTTTTTTTTAAAAAAGCATTATCATGTTTTAACAACATAAAAAGTAAAAAAAAGTCCAGTAAACCTATTTGAATATTTATCACTTTGCATGATTTTCAAGCTGTGTTCTTTAGGAGTAAATTTGTATAACATTTCTTATTATAAGTTACTTATTTTCTGCAAAACTTTGCGCGCAAGCTCTAAAAATGTAGTTTTGAGGGGGAAAAATAACTACCAAACATCTGTATTCATGAAGATCAACATTAAAAGGCACCAGAAGAATATATATTGCCTTCTAATTTCAGGACAGCTTTTTTTTCAGCTGTTTTTAGTCTTTTTTTGCTTTGTGGGCTTCAAGAGTAGCTTTTTGGCAGCATCTTTCAGCCAACTTTATTCGTTCTTTGTCACGAAGAAGTGAATCCTTAACCTGCTGCTCACCAGTGTCCAATTCCAGTTCAACATTTAAGATGCCTTTTTCCCCACTATTATAACTTATACATGCCAAATTGCATGCAATTTGTGCAATTTTTTTTGAAGAATTGTTGTTTTTCAAACAAAAATTCCAAATGAAAGACTTGTTTTAAGATTTAATGCCTCGTTAGTATTTTGAGTCTTTTCTCCTAAACATCCTTTTAATAGTGTTGGATTCAATAAGGCTTTAAATATTGGCTTTATCGTATCCATTACTGCTCTTGGAACAGAACTTTTAAGCTTGAACTTTTCCAAACTGTTTTTAAATTTTGCCCGATTATATTTACACCACGAGTTTTCATCTGTAGGACAAAAGTGATCTTGCGGATCAGCATAGGTCGACACAAAGTGCATCAAAATGTCTCAGATATATTTCTTATTGTAAACAAATTATTCTTTTTATTCCTGATATCATTTACATAGCATATAGTGAGATAATATATAGTTTTAAATCTCTACCATTTTAGAATGTTTCCATGTTTTTTTAATCATTACACTTTTCAAAAAATATATTTAAAACTGAAGGAAAAATAGTATATTCCACTTTCAATTATATAATCTTCCTAAAGCATTTAGAACAATATAATAATTATTCAATTTCTTTTCAAAAAGAATAAATAAAAGATTCTATAATTTTCAGAATCATTAGAAAGCCGTAGGTCAATACTAAATTTTGTATTCAAAAAGGATGCACATAATTTTCCACTTTCTTTTAAAATCTTTTGTAATGTCATAATTCCCTCAGAACCGATTTGTTTCGGTCTTTTTCCAATCTGTTGTTTCTATTTTACTTCATTTTATAAATAAATCCTCAATAAAACACAGTAGTAAGTCAGAAAGTCACATTAAAATCTTGTAAACATTGGAAAATAAATGAAAACAGTTGCAGTTGCTGGCATTCGAATTTCGTTTCTAAAAACGATTTCACAGTTTGGTAAACAAACAAATCAGAGTATTGTTGAGTTGTAGATATACTTCTCCCGAAGCAAAGAGTTAAATTAAATAAACGCAAACTAGAGCCAAGTTTATTTACTAACTAGCTGTAGCAGTCGACATTTCAAAACCGAAACTGTTGAACAGCTGATGAATCGTCAGCAGTGACCTTCACGTTTCTGAGTAAAACGTCAACAGAGACCATCACGTTTTTAATTATATCTTCTAAACTAATTAAAGTACACACATGTGCGATACCTTAAAATGTTCAGAAAGATTTCGGCTATAAAATGAAATCATAAAAAAATCGAAGGTTTAAAGGTCCTATAGCATAAATTTTGTTGTGTCCAAATTTAATTTTCGTTTTTACGTATTTTGAATAAAAGTTTTTTAATGGCGCTCTTTCATTATTTTTTCAAAATAACATTTGTATTTTTGAGGAATGAACGTTCTTTTAAATAATAGCCTTATCATGAACTTTTTTGCATACTTTGCATAAATAGCATTTGTCATTCTATAGAATGCCTAGGTATTATATATGATGCCTAGGGAAAGTATAGAATAATTCTCATACTTTTCCTAAAAACTCCCGGCATTCTATAAAATGCCTAGGTATTCTATAGAATGCAGGCGTTTCATACCTTGCCGGTAACATTATGAAAACGCAGGCGATAAAATAAATAATGCTTTTTTTAAGATCATAATGCTATTAGACTAGCATTCTTTCCGAAAATTGTGTAATGTTAAAATAGTGATACATAAAATGAAACAGCTTACCTCTGCCAGATGAAGTCAAGATGGGAGAAACAAGCCTTTTCAGCAATCAGTTTTTATGTTATTATTTGAAAGTTTTAAATATTTGACCTTAGATTTACGTTGTAGTAACTTGAACCAGCTTTACATTAAGGCTTAAATGCCTGATTTTTTTTAAAAAAATGATTTAGATATGATTTGACTTCAATTTCTCAAAGAAAAATTGGGAAAAGTGCTTTAAAACATGATATTTTATTTAACTATGGTTAAAAGCAAAAAAAAAAAGTTTGCGTCCAATCGGCAACACTGGGCTTCAGTTGAGAAAAAAAATTCCCATGATAAAATTCTATAATATTAAACACAGATGAATTTTAAAAACTAATAATAAGGATACGGAATTTCCTTCAACATTTTAGAATAAATATGGTAATCTCAAGCGTGCAAACAAAGCTAAAAAGATACAGACTCAAGTGCAAAACATTCAATTGTTTTTATTTTTTATCAGCACTCCGGCTTCCATCTATATATTGTAAATGGATTTATTAACATTTTCAGTGTGTATTTTATGGGTAACAACAGGACATTAGAGTTTCAGTCTTATTTTCATCATTTTAGAAGACAAAATTGTGTAAGTTGCTTAAAGGCAACACCCGACATTTAAGGGTTAATATATCAATAATATTAAAAAAATCTGAATTATAAATATTTTCAAACGTCCGTGACTTCGTACTTTTCTTTAAAGCATTATTTACTGTATTCACATTTATTTTCCTTTTCTCCATATCTGAACACATAATGAGTATTCTAAATTTATTTGATATATATGTATCAAATATAGCAAACAAATGGTTACTTTCTTTTTTATTTCAAACTTGAATATTTGATTTTAAATTTCGTTTTCTTCTGTATTTATCCTAAAGGCTATCAAGCGTGCATTCGCAAGCACGTTTGCGTCGCATATCGCAAGAGAGATAACATGACCTGCCCATGAAATGCGACCTGTACATGTAGTAATATTGGTTCTATAACCTATCCTAGGACATATATGCTCGACTGAATTTAAGAAATGATTGACAGGTTCCCCTCCAAAAGGGGCATTCATCCGTTAAGTCCATGAAATAGTCCTGGTGATGCTGAGGATACAAATATTTTTATTTATTGACCTGAACATTACGATTTTTTTTCTCTCCATCACATTCGACGGATGTTGAAGTCCTGCCACATTTTATCCTTCTTACAGCATACAAAAACCAATCTACTTTTAACCAAGACTGGACTAATTTGTAAAAACTGTTGATGAGTTTCTTGATTGGAGGAATTTGGTTGTTATAAGTAGAAGAAAATTCTAGATAAATGTGTAGCTGGGTAGTTTAAAGCAATATAAAGAACAGAAATTTGGCATTAAAATGAGTTTGATATAACAATACAATGTATATACTATTGTTTAACCTGTTTCATGTTCTACGAATGGAATATTATAATCTGTTTTTATAAACCTCCTGAGTTTTGAGACGCTCTATGTTGTGAAAATGTCGTTTGATTTAAATGAATAATAGAAATTTAAATTAAAATGAAAATAAATTAAAAGAACAGGAAGGAATAAATTTTGACTTTTTGTCATTCCTTTCCACAGAAAATTTTGTTCTTTTTGAACTAAAAATGGCGTGTGGTTTCTGCTGGGTGCGCCATTTTAGTTCCTTTCCATTTTGAATAATTTCTAATTAAAGTGTTCTAAGTATTAGAGAATCTTTGGTTTTTTATTTTATAGTTTTTGTTGTATTATTTTTTAAAAAATTTTCTATTGAAGCAATTATTTTTTTCTGCTGCGTTTGCGCGCAAAAACGTTTATTGTTTTCATTATTTTTCATTATTATTTTTGTTATAGATTAATGCGCCTTTCTATTTAATGCAAAATATGTTTTTATTTTAGTTTATTTAAATTTAATTAATTATTTTTCTAAATTTTATGAATTGTAACTATCGTTTGATTTAATTAACTTTAATTCCATAAGAATAGCCCCACTTTTTAGTAAATCTGACTAGATTCTAGAGAGTGATTTATAGATTCCATAATATATTTTAAGGAGAATTTTATATTAAAGACTAAAAAGTAAAAAAAATAACAAAGTAAAATTTCTACGTTTTAGTACGCCAATAAAAGTATGTTTTTAAAAATGCTTTTTTTTCAGTATATTCAGAAATGTAGTCAGCATTATATATTTCTATTATTTCTATTGTTTTTATATAACACATATTTATACTAAACTTCTCCTTATTTAATATTTTTCACATAAGCAGTGAAATTCGTTTATTTCAAAGGTAATTATGATTCGAAAATTCCATCTATTAATTTCAATTTGAATGCATACTTCAATTTCTATTACGCATTTTTTCATTAGAGACGAAATTATTTCGAAAATTTACCCGCGACTTCGTGCGCGAAGAATTTGAATTATTATTTTTTTTAATTCACGAATATAAATGTTTTGTTGCATTTTTAAAGGGGAAAGTAAAAATTCTGACGGTTGATAACACTTAATTGGATGGCTGACAGGAGAATACTGTACATGTATGCTGATATAGTTATGTGCATTGTTTATCTATGCTAATACACTTTTGTATATCACGTTATTTGCACAAATGTAGAGGTTGTGTGATCTGGACAAAAGTGAACACGCCAAATATAGTTAGTTTTCCATGCGAAAAATATGGTTTTTCCAAATGTACGCCTGCCACTTTCTGTGTCTGGCTCTGAGCCTGGTAAATGCTATTTTTAAAGGGATTTGTTACCTTTTGAACTGATATGATAAATCTTTCGGTATTATTGGAAGGAGTGAAATTAAAACACTCTCTCTACTCCCTATATTAGTCGTAACAGTAGCTTTCATGACGTTTGGACCTAGGTCTGTAATTTGTAACCGTGTGTCATTGCGCAGTCTCGGTATATCAAGGTTACGTAATAGTAATGCTGGCACACCGACTATCAATCTCGGCTTGTCGGAAGGTGATAATTGCTGGTGAAGGTGCTGACAATTATAAGATGTTGAAGAGCTCTACAGGATATGATTTTCCTTGTTAATGCCCATTACCGTATCTACAGATGGATATTCTGTAATACCTCACTGTGAAAGTTAAACAAAACATCGAGAGAATAATTCACTAACGTCATTGGATCACTGTGTAACCTTATTAAAAGCTGTAAATGCTACGACAATAGGAAACCGGAAGTGCAAAGTATCCTTTGTTGTTTATGGTCAAAGAAAGTTTTCTTATATCAATATTTTCTTAACACTGGCAAAATCCCGCGCGCGAAACAGTAATTTGGCTTGAATTTATTTCTATAAGAATAAAAAGTATTGTTAGAAATTACGTTACAAAACTATTTTTAAACCTTTATAACAATCAGAGAAAATATTTCATCGCAATGGAATTAATAGCATTAAAAAGATCATTTTCTGGTTTTTAAAATGGCATAAAAATAATTGTTGTCTAATAAATATTTCAGAAGTTATTGGCAAAAAACATCTAAGCATTAGGCTTAAAAGCAGCTAATTTTCGTTATTTAATTAAATATCTTAAGAACTAATTGACTCTGAAAGTTAAAAATAGCACCTTTGATCTAGAAATATGCTCTAGAATGTCCTGTGTAAATTTCATGTCGCTACCGTTCACCGTTTAGGAGGAGTTCTTGTGACCGACAGACAGACAAATACATGCAATTTCTGCCTTATTTTATAGATATTTATACAGATAAGCAACATTTTCAGAAATATAGGTAAATTAGTTCAAAGTCTAACCGTTTCCTAGCAACAGAGTAGCTATAAATTTGCTTTATTTCCAAATCGTATGCACGTAATTAAAGTTATTAAACTTTAAAAAATTAATAAAAATTGAAGAAAAAATGTCACAATAATGAAAATAAATTGGTATCATTAAAAAGGTAAAAGTTGGAACTTTAAGATGGTATAAAAATAACTTTTATCGGACAATTTGTTCTGAAGTTACGGCGGAAAAAATGATCACGTGATAGTTGATTTTAAAAATAATTTATTCCACATGTTTTCGCATTCCTGAAGGATCACGTGACAGTTGATTGAAAAATAAAATAATCTTCATCGCGAATCGCGGAGTCAATGGGCTTTCTTTGTTAATTAATTTTAATCTGTAGTCAAAAATAATTAATTTAACGTGATTTCACCTACCCTATGTCCGTTCCTGGGTTTCAAGCTACAACTCTGCCAATTTTCATCCAAATCGGTTTGGTAATTTTGCCGTGAAAGCTTAACAAACAGACAGACAGAAAGACAGACACACAAACACACTTTCACATTTATTATATTATTAAGGATTAAGGATAAATTAAGTGTATGACAGACATGAATATAAGGATTTATTGCCACAAATATAATCATAATCTTCATCATATTATTGAATTATGCAGATTTCCATCAGAAAGATTGAACCGTTGATTATATGATCATTTCTAAGAATGTGGTTTCCGATACTCAGTGTGATGTCGTGAAAGATCAAGTTCAATTCAACATAATTTTCGCTGCAAACCTGTAAGCAATTCATGATTTTTGCGTACCATTTTCAAATCTGTCACAGTACAAAAGTAACCCTATTAGAACAAGATGCTCTACAATATTCATACGATGCCTTCACGGTGTTGTGTAGCATTCAGAATGTCGATGCATTGTTAATATGTATTGTTAGATATCGCAACATTTAGAATATCCTAAAATACCTTGTGCTAAAAGGGAACGGTGTTCGCTCGAATCTAATAAAGCTTATTCTTTTCCAAAATAAAAGTATGTCATCTCAGGATAGTTGTATCCTACTTTTGTTACGTATTGGACAGGAATTATTATGGCTGAATTGCTGAATTCAATTTAGGACAAACAATAAATTATGTACACGGAAAATATTAATGAATTATATAGGCGGAGACATAACATTTCCGTTTATATAATCCTTCTCAATAAGGATTTGAATTGGTATGCTTCACCTACGCAAAGATGTCGGTGAATGAAAAAAAATAGTGCTAACGGTTATAAAAACACCTGTTCTCTCTATTTATATACTAGTCGCTGTACCCGAGGCTTCGCTCACGTTTATCTGTTCTACATGTATGTAAGGAAAAGCAAAACACATAAATTTTTACTTCTTGCAGTTTTCGAGTTCTAATATTCAACCCCTTAAGAGGCTTTAGGATCCTCAACCCTAACATAATTACTACTCTAAACCTTTCGGACGAAGTTTAGTTATAGTCTCCCCGTTTGGCCCATATAAGTATACTTTGCTTGGAATTACCACTCCAGAACATGAAACAGAATACTGGCCATGGGAGAAACTTGGATTTTTTAAGTTCATACCAGCCACTTTTGTTTGAAATAATATACTCACTCAAATGCTAAGTTTACACGCCACGCTTTACCAGACCATTTGCTTATATTGAATAACGGACACGCAGTTTGAGCTACGTCCAAAGGTGACTGTAACACTAAATACCTGTGCGGCCAGAAGTGGGGTAGCTAGCTGTTCCTTAACAACGAAAATAGCTATTTGATGTTTAGATCGAATTTGAACAAGAATCAAACTAATTTAAACTGCTTTTTTCAGTTCCAACTGCGGATTGAAGGAAGAGTAGGCCACTGTTCTATTGAGCAATCAAATTCACCATTACTTCATAAGCTGTTCTCTGATTTTCTGTTTGTAGAAGTTTATTTGCCCCCCCCCCATATCTTGTAATGCATTCACATCGCAGTTTGTTTTCTGAAACAATTCTCTCTTCAAAGCATTATGTGTTGTCTTGTTCTGTACCCACTCCTCTATGCTGCAATAGAAGCCCAAAAATTTGGCTGCCGAAAACAAGCGTCACTTTCCACTACCCGGCTATTTTTTTAAAATTCCTATCATTACAAAATTCAGCTAATGCGCAAGTAAACAATTCCAAGAAGCAAAGAGCAGTAGACGAAATGCCAATGTGCATATTTCTTAAAAATATTTTTGATCAGGCTTATATTTTGGTCAAGATATAAAAATATATATATATAATGTACTTATATGTATGCCATAAACCTTTAGTTAAAATAACACACATTTTAAATGCAATACGTTTTTGATAGTTGATACATTTTAGAATGTATCGTTTTGAAGGTTGTGTGAGAAAATAGACAACGCAATAAAAACTAATAAACTTATGGAGTCAATTATGATCTTATTCAATGTTATCAAGTAAAAAAAAAACGACTCCCAGTCATTTAAAAGTCACATGATATGTGAACTGGGAGCATTCAAAATTTAACAGTGCTAAAATTTGAGACAAAATTTAGGCGAACAATAAAATAAATTGCAACGATATTAAAAAGTAGTGTTTAAAGGTAAATTACAGCGCGCGCACATTAAAAGCTGCGATAATCTGCTTACGAAAGTGAAAATGTCTGAAGAAAGCAACTTAACTTTAACATTGGCAAAAGCACGCGAGGTGCGATAAGGTTTAAGATTCCATCAAACGGAAGTATTGTTACAAATTGTGTTTAAAGAGAGTTTTAAAATTGATTTAAAAAGAAGAGAAAAAGTTTTAGGGAAATGGAACAGGTGTCACTGAAAATCTAATTTTTTAAATTTTAAAACTCAATCATGGTTTCTGTGCAATGATATGTTCCAAATTTATGGCAAAAAAACTTTAAAAATTGCACATTTGCCCCCCCCCCATTCGCCGCCTTTAGTGGTAGCTAGCAACTTCGTAATCGCATAGCTAATCGTTTGATGTGCTAAGGAACATGTGGACCAAATTCCGTTCTAATCCGTCAAGGGGTATGGAATTATATACGGTTCAAACAAATAAACACACAAACAGACATTGAATTATATATAGAGAGAGATTTTTAAACAGAGGAATAGATAATCAAGCATGTTGATAATGCTTAATATAACAAAATAGTAAGTTATTTCTTGCTGTATATAATATTTAAAAGCCAATGAAGCAAAGAGAAATTAAATGTAAAACTTTAATGACTTCTTTTCACCTATTTTCTCAGCGAAATGTCTCGAATCAATTTTTTTCTGTTTATATTTGCTATGGTTCATTCAGAAAGTATACTCAATTCACAATCCGTGACATATTAAAGAAAATATCAATTACTCTTTTTCAACCTAATACAAAGGAGGAAAACTACCATTTACTTCTTAGAAAAAGATTTTAGCCTTTCTTGCCTTACTTTGCCAACATTATATCGCAGGAAGTGTCTAATCTATTTCTATTATACGTCTTACTTCATTGTTGGTATTTGTCTTCTTGATGGAGTCTGACAAGGAATCACATATTATAGCTGAGGTTTCTTACTGTCAACAAGGCTTAGTATATACCTTCGATTGGCATTATCTTCATCAATGATTCGATACATTGCGTGTAAAAGTGACCACAGATAAAATGATATAGATATTATCATTCTGTAGTTGAAGCTGAAAGTTTTTCATTGTGTTTATTGAAATAAAAGCAACCATACTTATTCACTAAGAATTATAGAATCAGTGTTTTTTTACCCATCTTATACTTGTATTCCACATTTTAATTTAAACCGCCACTTAGCTTAACTTCACAGATCGCCAAAACTAGATTTCTAACTATGATTCAACATAAATTAACCAAATAATTTAATTTACTTTAATATTAAAGAATTAGTTTGATACCTATATAAAAAATCTCAAAACCTGTTAAAATATTTAATACTATTAATAATCTAAATTTTTATAAAATAATGTATTTGAACATTAATAATTCAATCTTGTTATAAAGAGTTTTTCAATTTAAAAATACTGGCGACATCTATGTAGTAATTCAAAAACTAATAAATCAACAACCAATTTGAAAGAAATTACACAATATAAGTAATATAAGAATAATAAAAATTCTATTAAATACCAAAATGAATTTTTTATTTTAAGTGACCTAAATATTTCTTATCTATATAAACTCTTAAAAATTTTTTTGGTATTCCATATACCAATGCAGAATTATAAAAAAAATTATGTTCTTAATTCTATTATCAGTGTCTGTTACCAAATTATTTCTAACTACATAATTTTTTACTAAATTCTTGAAGACTGAAATGCTAAGATTACTATTCTAAAAAGGAAATGTATTAATTTGAAAATTGAATGCTGTTCTTTTATCAAAGATATTTGTTATTATTTTACTATCTATAATTTAGATCTAGAAATTCTGCAGCTAATTCATTGTCATTAGTTTTTATTATTTTTAAATATTCAGGATAGAAGTTAATTTGTGGCTTTAGGTCTATTTCTTTATTAAATAATATCAAATCATCTATATAACGAAATAATATACTAGATCTATTATTAATTAAATCTTTCTCATAGTGGTATAGATATCCAGGGAGTCCACACTTATCTTGATCAGTAGCTAATTTCTAAACCGTTAGGGATAGACATATAGTTCCATATGAAAAAATGCTTTAAATGAAGGGAAGAATTATAATATATGTTTTTTGAGTGAATAAATATATTCCAGAAAAAGTTACGAATTCTAACTTTTTATGCGGTCCCCCGGTCCTATCAGTCATATTTAGTAAAATGTTTTTGACACTCTAATATTTTAAACAAAAAAGTCCCACTCTTCTGAGACTAAAACTGACCGAGTTATGGAGCTTTGAATATCGCTGACTTAGACCACTTTACATCATTTCAAGAGCCAAATTACCAGAAGACGATCCATCAATCAATGCACAGAACTTGCTCGACGAGGCCGCTGATTGGTTAAAAATCATGAAATTAGAAGCTCCAGAACTAGCTCAGTTTCAGCCGCAGAAAAGAGTTTGCCTTTTTTTGTTTAAAATTTTAGAATGTCAAGAATATTTTACTAGATATGACTGATAGGACCGGGCGATCGTATAAAAAGTTAGAATTCGTATTTTTTTCGGAGCTATAGTTAGTGACTCAAAAATCATAAAATGTAATTCTTCCCTTCATTTAAAGCATTTCTCCAATTTGAACTATATGTCTATATCTAACGGTTTAGAAATTAGCTATTGCTCATGATAAGTGTGGACACCCTGTATATTTGCTAAACTATTGCTAGCTGGACCTCCTTGAGGTAATCCTTTAATTTGATGGTAAATCTCATTATCAAAAATAATATAATTTTCTTTTAGTACAAGATTAATAAGAGTTTTATATTTACTAATGCTGATATCTTTTTTAAGACCAAACTTTTATGTATATTCACTAGAGTATTAATCAAATTTTCAATATCCAGACTATTAAATAAATCCTGGAAGTCAAATGTTTGTACACTAGGTATGCATACATCTTTAATTACATTTACAATCTCTACATTGTTATTGACAATTAATGTATCTCTTTGCGTATTCAGATTCTTTATGATTGTCTGTATGTATTTTTGCAAGAGTTTGCCAGATTTTGTAATATAAGCATTGCAGCCATTGCTAACACTTCTAAATTTAAGAGGATTCTTGTGATATTCTGGAGTTAGAAAAGAGGTGAGGATAGTCTTTTTTAATATAATGAATTCCTAGTTTTTTATGGAAGGCTTGACTTCTATTAGAAATTTCTCTTTAACATAGTTTTGTCTCATTATAATTATCGCTGTTAATTATATGATCATTAAGTAATTTTTTGTAATAATATTTACACATTAAAGCAAAGTTACTTGGCACTTTGTCTATGTCAAATCCATGCTTACCTGACACAGGTCCATGTTTTCCTGCATATTAAAGTTTGAAATCCATCGAGCATTGTCCATATGGAAAATGTCAAACATCACAGCACAAGCAACTCAACTATCAGTTAGATAACAGGTGGCAAGTGCCGTAATGTTGTTGCGACGTCTCATGAATTGACCTCCTTACAGTGAATTAAATTATCTTTAGAGTTCTGTTAATGATCTGCTGAACTAAAAAATCTCTGGATTATATCAAAAAATCACTTATTAAAAATTAAGAAACATTTGTTTTAGTACACAGGATTTTCAGAGTTACGAGGAAAACAATACGGAGAAGGAAATATCGATGTTACACAAGTCCATATATTTTTCGCATTTCTTTAAAATCGAATATAGTCTATATACAGCACATTCAGTTGTATATAGTTTATATTGAATGAAAACTTTTCTTAAAATCCCTAACAATTCACATCAATTCCTCTAAATCATTCAATGGATAAAGTCCTAATCATTCGTTTTCAACATTTTATAATTCAAGACTCGAATTTTTCATTAATCACTCCCCTACATCGATGAAATCAGTTCCAGTGCCGTCTAATCACAAGACATCTGATAATATCATCTACTATCTAATTCCCCACTATTCTGGAAGTGCGTACTAGAAACTGCATAAATAGATTCGAAAATGAAATTTGCACTTTTTAGATGTTCCCGATGAGCACGAAATGACTCTCAAAATTTAATTTTCGCTATACTTAGCCCACCTTTAAAAGAATATTTAAATAAGGAATATTTTAAGACAAAATACCGTTGTACTATTTATACACAATTATATATTTTTAAAGGTGGCAATTTTTGAATATTTTAATGCTTCAGTTTTTTTATTTTGCTATCAATTATTAAGTTCATCGAATTTTAATCTTCTTTCATATCTTCGCTTCCTATTTTTTTAGTTTCATGTCCTCTGTATAAACTCACTTACATGTTGAAAATTATTGTGCTGTAGAAAATATAGATATGTAAACTTTTTCATATTAATTTCTCCAAATATATCTGATTTTCATTCTAATATAATCAGAACATTTCTCAGTAAGGTCTCTAAACTTCACTTAGGATTAACTCGAGTATTGACATCCCAGTTAACGGCGAAATTCTATTTATTTCTTAAGACAATAAAGAAATCACATTTAAAGTTCTGTATCTAATGCCGCAGAGCATCTTTCTTCGCTAAACTGGAATCGATAAATAGTCATCTGGAGTCTCAGTAGAGAATTATTCTCGAGTAAAAGAACTCCCCTAATTCTGATAAACCGAGCACTTAGCAGTGGAAACGCTTTAATGGACACTCTAATTCCCACAATCACCCTCAACCCCTGGTTAATAAAGGCTGTGTCCTGTTAAGCAACATCTTAACAAAGAGATAAACTCTTACATTATGGGGAAGTCATTATTTGTGCAAATTACTATTGGACTCAAGAAATGTTATTTATTTATTTTTAAATTCTTAGAAAAGCGTTATGAGAATATCTAAGTATAAAGGAATTTTTAAGAATCATAACTACTGCTTATAAATTCTAGAAATAGGAATTGCGCAGAATCATAAGAAAATGTCAAATCAAACCATGACGTTCAATCTGAAAGGTTTTTTTTTTGTGTCTCTGAGAATCTCGAAATTTTAACTAATGACAATTAGGAGTAAGTAGGTGACAACGAAGTTTACGAATGCGTTTTGGGAAACTTTCTAATATCACTTTTACTGATGAGTTTAACCCTCTGATTCTTAAAGCACAATGACAGGTGGCATTGTCCGAATTGTAAGAAAACTCCCGTCTTCCCCAAACGCATCTGGGCGAGCCACTCTAACGAAGAAAGCACGCGCCCCGGTGTGAAATCAATCACACTTAACGAAAGGGAGTGGAAATTTCAGAGTGACATTCGGATAATTCGGACGGCTATCATCTTCTGCTTGAAGAAACGTATGGGACGGTCCCGTATCGATAGAGTTAAGAAAGCTACAAAGTGCATACAAACAATTTTCCTCTTATTTCTACGAAATATTAGCAACTTTTCTTCCAATAAACTGCAATTTTAATATCATTGTTAAATATAATTAATATATTTCTTTCCAGTCTTTTCTATACATTCTTGAGATATTCAGTATAATGTTTTAACAGCAAATTATCAATGATGTCATAAGTTAAATTTTTATTAAACATATGATATTGTACTTAGTAAATTATATTGAGCTAGTGTAAAGCTTTTGGCTTTACTTAAGTAGTAGACAAGAACACCCAAAACTTACAATTTTTTATCATTATAGAATTTTAAAATTTAAATTTTACCAATAATACTGTTGAAAAGAATGTAATTTGAACGGTTTGCAATTGTAATACACAATTGCTATTCTATAAATTTAATGCATTATCTGTTTTGTAGCCATTCTTAATTTGAATAATTCAAGATACAAGTTACTGCATATAATGCAAGTATGCAAGGAATAAATATTTTTCTACTTTTAGATAGCAATTACAGAGGTAACAATATTTACATCCACTCGTTTATATATTTTAAAAACAACTTAAATTAATTAATTGATTTATATACTTCGTTTGTTTTTGAATGTGTTGGCAAGATTTTAAATTTATAATTAAAGCTAACTGCCGCAAGTCCTGAATCCATCCGAATTTCTCTTATACACAGTACAAAAGATATTAAATACAAGGAGACTGCACGATCTTAAATTTGATGTACTCTTTAAGTTAAATGAAAAGGGATTCAGTAGATGCTACCGTTGTCGTTTCCCATTTGTGGTGAACA
The DNA here is from genome assembly GCA_013235015.1 of Araneus ventricosus. Lineage (NCBI taxonomy): Eukaryota > Metazoa > Arthropoda > Arachnida > Araneae > Araneidae > Araneus > Araneus ventricosus. The sequence goes on from BGPR01000290.1 coordinate 73,672, forward strand.
ATAATGGAGCTGGTTAAAGACAGTGTTGGAGCCTGTATTGCCAAGATTTGTTTTTAACTGTAACCCCAACGCCAGTTTGGCAGTTATTATGTAAGAACGTTTGTTTTTGTCAGCTTAAAAACAATTAACTAGAAAAAGTAGAATAAATTTAACATAAACTTTAAACAGAAAACAAAATTTAAACCATAAAATTTAGACAATAAAAATTATACAATGTTTAAGTGGCATGCAATTGCTGCTGCATACAAAAAACGAAGTATCAAAATCATTCAAAGAAAGCAAAAAACTAAGAAATACTCTGAGATAATCAAATTAAACAAACAAGGAATCCATTCTAGTCCATTTTATCAAGGGCTAAGGACTATATTCGAAATGGTTCAAAATATTTGGGAAATTTTTCTGTAAGAAGCTTGCATTACGCCAAATATAGCTTCTCTTAGCCCGAAATTTCCCAACAAAAGACAAAGGAGATCAGTACCATCTAAAAAGCATTATTTTAAAAGAAAAAGGAAAACCAAACTTAAACATAAAAACGCTAATAAGATTGATTTAAAAATATCATTAGCCTTCCGGCTGAATAAAAGTCTTCATAAAAACAAACTTACCCTATGATTAGAAGAGAGACAAAAAGTCCCCACGCCATCCTAGCTTTGATAAACCAGGAAAATTGATATGCTTATAGGAGCTGAACCATTTTTCGAAATAATTAAAGATGGAAAAATTGACTCTTCTTTAGATTTGTTATTTCAAAATTCAGTGTTTGGGTACATAGCAAGTGGAACCGTCGCATCGAATTATTCCGAAAAACTTTGCGGTTTAATTTCTCAAAGAGAAAATATTGAAAACACTTTATAAACATTTTGGGAAATCGAAGATTTGTCTGCCGAACGACCATTAAGAAACGAAGCAGAGATATGTGAAATCCATTTCTAAAAATCTAATTGTCGTGATAAAAATGGTAGGTAGTACAAATGTCCTTAATAGAAGAAGATTTAACTTTCTTCGGCTATTCGAGAAGGGTAGCACAGAAAAGGCTGCAACAGACTGTTAGGAAACTTAGCAAAAATCCAACTATGCAATAACTTTATAATGATTTTTTAGAAGAAAATGAAAATTTGGACCGTATGGAAAAATTAAATAACGAAAATTTATCTTCAATAAATTATTACATGCCTCATCATGGCGTGATTAAACCAAACAGTACCTCTACCAAACTTAAGGTAGTTTTCAACGCTTCGACACCAACAACAACTGGTAAAAGCTTAAATGATGTGTTGCTCTCTGGAGAAATTAATGAAGACGTCTTTAATATTATGCTAATATTTTGTAAATGCCAAATAGTTCTAATTGCAGACATTCGTAAAACGTTTCGCCAAATTCTTATTGATCCTTCCCAGACAGACTTGCTCAGAATCCTCTGGAAAGCAAAAGAGTTGCTTATAGACTAAAAACTGTCACTTAGAGAACTAAGTGTGCACCTTTTCTCGCAACAAGAGTCTTAAGGTAGCTGGCTATGGACGAAGCTAAAAACTTTCCATTAGCATCTGAAGTTGTCCTCTCAGATGTCTATATGGACGATATAGTTACCGGATCTCAAGACTTGGGAACTGCTATAGTAATAATAAAGGATCAACTGATTCATTTATTCAACATCTGTGGCATGGTTCTCCATAAATGGAATTCGAGCGTAAGATAACATTTAGACCTTAAAAACGAAAATTCAGAAATTTCTTTTAACCAAAAAGAAGATTCTGCGGTGAAGACTTTGGGAATGGCTTGGAAATCAAATGAAGACCAATTTATCTTCAAATTTCCATAAAAGGACAAACTGTCTACACCAAGAGAGATGTTTTGTCCAGCATAGTCAAACTCTTTGTCCCACTGGGATTTTTAGGCCCTGTTATCTGTAGGGCAAAATATTTCTTCAAAGGCTTTGGTTAGAAAAAGTAAACTGGGATGACCCACTTCCAGAACAATTTGCTAGTGATTGGTCTCGATTTGTTTGCAACTTGAAAGAAATAATAAAAATTAAAATTGACAGGTATACCTTAAATTCGCAACCTGGAAGAATTGTGCTTCTCGGCTTTTCGGATGCTTCGACTCATGCTTATGGTGCACTGGTCTACCTTCAATGCCATGCAAAAGGTAGCACTCAACTCTCCAAAATTTTTGAAAGCAAATCTAGAGTCATTCCTCTGAAAACATCAATACCTCGTTTAGAGTTATATGCATGCTTGTTGCTAGCTAAACTTGTCAAAAATGTTCTTTTGTCATTGAAAATTACTGTCGAAGAGGTAATTTTATTCTCCGATTCGACTATTGTCCTAACGTGGATGAATTTGCCTGCCCATCAGCTAAAAACCTTTGTGGGAAACAGAGTCTCCAAAATGCAATCACTGACAAAACATCATCAATGGAGACACATTTCGTCTACTGAAAATCCTGCTGACATCATTTCTCGTGGTGCTGATCCTATCGACATCAAGAATTTTTACCTTTGGTGGACTGGTCCAACGATATTTATAGGAGAAACGAACAATGCTTTTTCTGCCAGTGAGATCAAAATGAACTCTTTCGAAAAGGAACTATATTCAGCTGAACATAAACAGCTATTTACTAACAACTTAGTACTTTCTATCCAAATTCTTTCCTTAAGTAAAAACTAATTAGAATTCTTAGTTTCCTTTTCAGATTCCTGTATTCCTGTATAACTGTAAAACCAAAGAGAAAAGTCTGGGTCTATAAGTGTTGAAGAATTTCAGCATGCTAAAACGTATCTGATTAAAACCATTTAGGTAAATGCATTCAGTGCTGAAATTACTGCCTTAAAGAAAAATGAAACCATTAAAAGAACTAGTGTAAGTAATTTAATTGTTTTTCTTGATGATGACAATCTCGTTAGCGTTAGAGGTAGACTTACTAATTCAGAATTATCTTTTGATCAAAAATATCCCATTTTGCTACCTCGAGATCATAAGTTAACTGATATTATTATGGAACATTTTCACATAAAAAATTTACATGTAGGTGCGCAAACATTACTTCATCTAGTCAGGAAGAATATTAGCCATTAAATGGAAGAAATAATGCATGAATAATTGTGCACTCATGCCTTAAATGTTAAAAAGCTAAACCTAAACTTGAAGAGCAAATAATGGCATCGTTGCCTAGGGAAAGAGTAACAGTTAATTCCCCTTTTTGAAATACTGGTGTAGATATTTGTGGCCAATTTTATATTAAATATAAAAATCAACCCAAAGGTATATTCAATAAAATTTATGTAGCAATATTTGTTTGTTTTTCTACTCGAGTGGTTCAGTTAGAAATTCTCATCAATTTAACATGTGATGCTTTAATTGCTACATTAAAAAGGTTCTTTGCTCCTCGTGGCATTTTCGCAACAATATCTTCGGACAATGCTACAAATTTCGTTGGTGCTAATTCGGAACTTAGAAAGTTTTAGCAACTATTTAGAAAAACTTCCTGATAATCTAGCTTCTTATTTGGTTTCGCAATCAATTTCGTGGAAGCTCATGCCTCCAAGATCTCCCAATTTTGGCGGTATCTAGTAGACTGGAGTTAAATCGCTTAAACACCATTTGAAAAGAACCGTAGGAAACTTAAAATTAACTTTTGAAGAATTTTTAACAGCTGTAAATCAAATTGAAGGTGTTCTTAATAGAAAGCCATTCAATCCATCAGCTCCAACAACATCCATTACATTCAGGGGTTAGAAGTATAACGATTCTGTAACAAATTAAATCATTTTGATAAACAAAAGTTACAACAACTACTTAGCACACTATTTTATACTTAATTTTCGTCCGGTAAATCAACTCTTCTTCAATAAGATTTTGCAAATGCTCGAAGTTAGTTCTAATTACTTACAATAATCACTTGCTAAATTTCCAATGCGGTCGGTGTTAACCAAACCCGAAAAGAAATATTTAATGCTTAATAAGGTCTGTGGTTCCGGTGATGCCGCTGCTATAAGGGACACTTTGATTTAGAGCACAGGGCACTTTGATCCAATATTACCCCTTGGTTGGATCGTTCTTTGATAAATGGCCATTCGGAGTGGGCTGTGGCCTGATTAGATGAAAAACTCATGATTTCTGTGTCCAACTAGAGGGAAGTTCCGTTAAGTAAATCTACCCTTTAATACAACCAGTAATTATTTGTGGCTTTGTGAATTCCCGGCTACAAATAATTCGGCAATTCTGTGTAAATGGGGGGAGATAGTGATTTGAATCTCTCACTGAAGTATAGTCAACAGACTACCGGCCTCTCGCATTGTTCGACAACAAATGCACCTCTTCAATTAAAGGGTCTAATTCTAGATGTTAAAATATGGAATTAACAGTGACCATTAAGTTATAATGGTTATTTGATTTTTGAGACATCATTTGAGGAATAATAAGATTTCATGTATAAGTAAAATTGTTAACAATTGGTGAGTATTATCTGTATCTAAATAATCGATGTTAGAATTATTATAGAGTTTTTTCCCGCTTCATAACATTTCATTTATTTCCTGTGGGGTTTCGATATGTTTCATTCAACTTTATTTTTGATAATTCAGAATCAAATTGTTAATATTTATATACAAACATTTCAGAAGCCTCTGAAAGGAATTTCACTAAACATAACAAGACTGTTTTCAGGCTTTTTCTACCGCTTCTTTATGAATTAAATTTTCATATTCACGTACATTTTAAAATATATCTTAAATTTCTGAATTTAAAAATAATAATCTAATTTAATATAATTCATAATTTATTAATTTGTTTTAATCTGTGAATAATTTTTCTCTTTATGAATGAGATTTATACTTAAATAATCTATGGAGCAGTTCTGTCATTTAATGACAAATTTTTCAATAAAGGAATGAATGATACATTTGCCAAACATATGTTGGGGTAATACCTTAGTCACAGATTATAAAACGAGAAAATGCTCTAAAATAAAGTTAACGGCAAGAAAATAAATAACATAGTAAGTACCGAAGGATTTATTTATGCAGTTTTACAATAACATCTGGAAATCTTCTCTCACCCATCTGGTTTTTAATTAGCTTAATTAAAATTTTAGCAACATGAAGACAAGGTCTTCAGTAAGTCGTCACCAGGAATCACTGAAAATGATATAAATGAATTCATTAAAATTTCTTTCTCAGTTCGTTTATTTAAGTATTTGCATTTTTAATTCATTGTTAAGGCAATATCTGGAAACTGAATATTTGACTGAAATGTTGCAAGTGAAGTGTCAGATTTTGCAAACATTTGAACTAATTGAACCACTTGTTAAATATATTTAACCACTAAATAGCATATATTGATTTTCAATCCGAAATGTCTCTATAGATATTTCAGGATATATCCATACCTGCATTTGAAAATACTTATAAGATATCTTTATAACACATGAAGAGTTTTTTTTGTCTTATCTCTTTTGAAATTTGAAAACAAAAACAAAAAAAGACTGTTAGGCTCTGTTAAAGAATTTATTTGGGCTTTTCTTTAACGCTTTTCTTCCTTTCTTGTAAAATGAAGTACACAATTAAAAAATATAGTTTGAATGGAGCAGAAACTTTGGATCGAAATAACCACAAATCGTTCTTTTATAAGAATCATTATTTCAGAACTTTTTTCCCTCCGAAATCCAGCTTTAGCACATCAAGCAAGAAAAGTACATTCTGTCCCTTAATAAAACGAAGAAGTAAACAAAAAAAAGCTAACCCAATTGGTTTAATTTTCATAATCACGTCAAAGGCAATCAAGAAAACATTATTATTTTACCATGCAAATAAACTCTGTCATAAATATATATAAAACATTTTTCAGAAGCGCTTATTCTATTTCCCTTCAAAATTGATCTAAGCATAAACTCAATAACATCAACGATGAAATTTTAGGAACATTGAAACTTGTGTTGCTTCATATATTTTTATACTGAAACTAGTTTAGTAATTACCTAATATTTAACACCTTTTTCTTTCTAATTTCCTCGAAACAAAAATATCACTTCTCTCGAAAATAGCATCTTCAAATGAGCTCATTTCCAAAACAAATGCTCTGTGACAACTCTAAACTCAAGCAAATATTTAGCTTAGCAACTTCTTTATAAGTGTTAAACACCAATTCCACTCAGAATCAAGCACCTCCATGCAACCAAATGATAATAATCAAGAAGAAGGGAGTATCACTTAACATTAAGGTTGTTCCTATTGAATGCGAGCAAAACTTCCGAGGAAGCTGATGTTTGCCTCTTCAGTTAATTAATAGTTCCTTGATACACACTATCTGTAACCGTGTTTCTCTCGAGGAGCGTTTGTTTGCATAAAAGAATGGGAAAGAATTAATTTGGGATGGTAACTGAAGGGTTGTAGTTTATCTTTGTGTAAATAGTAACACCATGTGTGATTCATGTTCGAAATTCTGTTAAAGAATTGGATGAGAGAAGAACTATAATTTATCAATATATAATTATGAATAATCTATAATAATGAACTATAATTTCATTTATCTCAAAATGAAATGAGCCTCTTAGGAATTGCTAGTAAGTTCTGATGACTAGATTTCAGCTGTGATTTGAAATTATTGGAGTTGTGATGTTTCAAAAGAAAATGAAAATTCGGGGCTATATATATATATGTAAGTAAATATGGAGGTTTGTTGAATACCCAAGTAACAATTTTTCAGCCACTTGTAACTTGTATTTTTAAAAATATCTGTTGAATTTGAATTTATTTACTGCCTGATAATTTTGTGTCAAATATTAAAGAAAAGAGCCTTTCCGATTACAGTATTTTCTTTAAGGCTTCATATAATCTTCTAGAACCAATTAGTTATTTTCAAAATATTTTGCTAGCATTTTCTGTGGGAATACTTTACTCTGTGTCGAAATATATTTCTTCACGTAATCTTCTATAATCAAATTATTCATTTTCAAAATATCTTGATAACACTTTCTGTGGTAATACTTTATGCTGTATCAAAATATAGTTCATTTTCTTTGCATAGTCTGGTTGCAGCCAGTACCTTACGGACTTTTGCTCTCCTGATGAATTAATTTGAAAATTCGGATAATTTAGTTTACCTTCGTTTGAACGCTGTCCCGGTTTGAAGATTTACAAGGAATACTTTGAGCCAGATCTAGTAATTTTGGACAGTGATCAGGTGACGAGAATGTCACACAATCCAAATTAATATGTGGGAAATCTATCAGGCGTGCAAATCATTTTACTCCTTTGACGTATTATATCACCAACTTTGTAGCGATTTTATTTTTTGCCAGTGAAAAATGAAATGATCAGGAAATACCACAAGTAATCTTCCAACGAAGTTAATTAGATTTGTATCAAACAACTGAGTAATAACTAACTCTTATTTCTATTAGAAAAAGAATATATCAGGAAACGCCACCATTGTGCGAAAATAACAGGAACATGATGGGGATGGATCTTACATTCCAATGACTGCAACTAAAATAAGTCCCATTTAGTAGAAACAGCTGGTAAGGAACATAAAAAATATGTATCACAAGATTCGGCTTAGTTTACATTCGTATTTTAGGTTCCTGCGCGGTTTTTTAATAGGGTGGGCCGAAAAAAACGTTTTTATTCTTTTCGAAACGCTATAGTGCGGAAAAGTTGCCTCTAGGGTAGATAAGTAAAATGCAAAAAAAATTCTTTTGCTTACATCTGGCTGTAGCCCATTGACCCTAAACTTTTCGAAAATATATGATTTTAATAATTTTTCTAATAACATGAAAAAATCAAATAACTTCTATAACAAGTAGTTATATGTATAGTTTAGTACAACAAAGAGTAGGAAAGATAAATAAATAAAAAAATAATATATTTTATAATTTTTTAATAGCGCATTACACTAAAAAACACATTTTTTTACAAAAAATTGACAAATTTCCTTTGAAACAAAAAGTTGTTTCTCATTGTGTTAAATTTCAATTTGTAATCAAATATAGTCCCAAACTTGCCTTCAGTTTCTTTTGGAACTTTGAAATGAGATTTTCTTGAAAAATTTGGCGTTGAAGATTTTGAAAGAAGTATAGTTCTTATAAAACTAACTCTGGAATTGGAACCGACGTCTTTATGTGATGCCTCGGTTACCAGCTTCACACATCGTTCCACTGCTTGGGTATGACATGGGAACCTGTCAAAGTTCCACTCAGCCGCTGTTCCACCTGACTGGACCATAGACCAAATCTCTTGATTAGTGAATCTTCGCAGCAAAGGTGGTGGTGAAAGTGTAGTAGTGTTCCAGTGAATCATTTCAATGTAGTCTATAGCTAGGAAATTTATTTTTGGTGGTTGAAAACACCTAATTGACTTTATTTTAGAAGCTAAGTTTCTAGCTTTTATAATTATTCTGAAACCTAATTCTCTTATATGATCCCTTTTCAGAATTACTGGGTCAATGACATTTAACAAGTCTTCTGGCAGGAATCTTGACGATTTTGTAACTTCAAATACATGTTGTGGTCCATTTGTGAAGTACTTACTTTTCTTAATATAAAACTATACAAGCATATATGACTTTAGGATGAAAGAAACTAAGATCTTGTGTTCATCTGTTGGGTTTTCAATACTTAAATACAAACGGAGAACTCTGTTCGCCGTTGTTAACCATCTTGAATGGGAAAGTGGACCGGGTTCACGAACAGATAAATCTTCAGATCTGCCTGATTTTATAGCATAAATTATGTCCATCATATGCTATTGATCTTTACTGAAAATATTCCGTTCAATTTCTGGAATCTCCCACTAATTACTTTAAAAATTTACCGCTGGGAGTTTCTCACATTTACTGAGTTGTGTGCCAATTGGACCACTAAATGATTTTGACCCAGTCGTTTCACCATCTGAATTTATGAGCAGATGACGAAATGTTAATTCATTAAAGTGTAAAAGGCACACACACCACTGTAGTGGTCCTTTAACTTGTTTTTCAATTTCGCAAATAACACCTGTTTTACTCCTCGTATTGGTAACGGTTCCATCGCATCCAATTACATCCAGTTAATGTAATAAAAATCTAGTTTCCGTCAAATAAGGAAGAATGCTATTGGCAATGTTTTGAGCAGACCGAGAAGAAGATGCAACGTGATCAACAAACACAGAACCTGATTCTTCTAAAATTGAATAATCTTCCTCCTTTATGGTTATTCGAAACTGCTTTGAGTTTACTGTTTCAATCACGAGGGTGTTACCCAAGCAGTGGAGCGATGTGTGAAGCTGGTAACCGAGGCATCACATAAAGACGTCGGTTCCAATTCCAGAGATGGTTTTATAAGAACTACACTTCTTTCAAGATCTTCAATGCCAAATTTTTCAAGAAAATCTCATTTCAAAGTTCCAAAAGAAACTGAAGGCAAGTTTGGGACTATATTTGATTACAAATTGAAATTTAACACAATGAGAAACAACTTTTTGTTTCAATGGAAATTTGTCGATTTTTTGTCAAAAAATGTGTTTCTTTAGTGTAATGCGCTATTAACAAATTGTAAAATGCATTATTTTTCATTTATTTATCTTTCCTACACTTTGTTGTACGAAACTATACCTATAGCTACTTGTTATAGAAGTTATTTGATTTTTTTCCAGTTATTAGAAAAATTATTAAAATCATATATTTTCGAGAAGTTTAGGGTCGATGCACTACTGCCAGATGCAAGCAAAATAATTTCTTTTTATTTTACTTATCTACCCTAGAGTCAAGTTTTCCGCTCTATAGCGTTTCGAAAAGAAAAAAAAAGTTTTTTTCTGCCCACCCTATTCTTTACTCTTATTTAAAACCATAATATTTAGAATAAACATTCTGTTTATGTAGAATAATATTTTATTTATATCATATAGTTTGTTCATTGATTATGATACTGCATTTATTATATTGCATATAAATTTAATAAAAGTTAGTTTAATACCGATTCAAAAATAAATAGAGAACATATAATTCTAGTAGAGATAGAACAGAACACTTACAAAGCTACTCACGAATGTTTCGAATAGATTTTCTCGCCTTTCGAAGTTTCGGCTTTAACGGAGAGGAATGTGCAACTAACATCAAATCAATCTCTTTTATTGCGGAAACCTGAAACATGCTTTGTTGGAATACTCAAATCACGATACTTGCTTTCTGTAGAAACTTATTTTCCAATGTAATGCAAATGATATGCATCCATAACATTTAACAAAGATAGTATCTATAACACTTCAACAAAGTACTTTCCAGAACGTTAATGCACTAGAAAAAAAAATGTTTAATTTATGCACTTTCTAAGCTTGCAACGTCAGTAAGAAAACAAATCTTCGATTAATAATTACTAATTGAATTGAATAAATTTAAAATTACTAGAATTATTCTATTTTCAGAAAAAGTCATTTGTACTTGAAAGAGAGGTTTCTTTTCCGAGACTGGTTAAAATAAATATTTTAATTAAACACACTATAAGTAACAAACTAATATCTTCGATTGCTTGATTGTACATTTATATATGTTATTCACTTGGAAATAAAGATAATTGAAAACAGAGGAATATTCAACTGTACAGTAATAAAAGAAATTATTTTTGCTAAGAATTAATTAATTCTAGGGCAAGCAACGTCTTAAGTACACTATGTGAAATAAAACAACTCAATTATAAAAATTGATCAAAAACGCATAAAATTTGAGAAGTTTAACATGCTAAGAGGTCAAAATGGAAACATCCGTTCATTATCTTCTGCTGAAAGGCAAATAAAGTATGTTTACTTACCGTCTTAATAGTGTATGAGTAAATTAAAATTCTTCATTCTTCAGGCTTTTGCTTCTTTGTCAAAATTGTCTTTTTAAATATTTAGAAATAATCTTTTTTCAGAACTACAGTTAATCCGATCAATGTATTTGGATACTTCGAGGATTAAAGTTTCATATCCTTAAAATGTAGTCAGCTGCAAAATGATGTATTCGAATGAAGTCGCATTAAACAACCATAACATTTAGTGGAATTTCTTTAAAAATAATTTATTTATTAATTTTTTGAAAATCTTCTGCATAAACCAAGAGCCAGTTTAAATATATTTTTTTTACATTAATATAATTCATTTTATGTTAATGCACCAATGGGTCATTAAATGCTACTAATGTTACTAATAAGTTCAATGAAATTACATTTGTTAAATATTGAAGCTATAAAACAACAGATGTGGTGTTATAGTAAAAGTCGTGACTTGAATACAAATAAGAAAATAGCTGTTTTGTCCTTCAAAATTCTTAAGAGTGAAAGAATAAGCAAAACATTCTGAAAATTAAAGTAAAAAAATTGTGCAAATTATATATCATTCGTTTTTCAAGATGATACTTAGTTTATTTATATTAAAGTCCCGTTTTGAAGCAACACGACGGCTATTTTGGAACGGACCTGGTATTTTTGAACCGCGGTCAGATGGCAAGGACGGCACCTGAGCTGGCACTGCTTCTCCAAACTTTCACACTACACCAGCGGAAGGAGGTTTGACCCCCTACATCTGATTTAACTTGCATCAATACCAATACACGCACTGTAAAAAATATCCGTTTTTTCACAGTGTATTTTACGTATATTTGACGGTTTGAAGCTGTTCTGTTGACAAAACGGTTTTTAACCGTTTTTCGCTCCAGCCATAAACGGTTTAAAGCCGTTACTTCAAATTCTATTTTTCGTCGCACGGTATTGCTTTCCGTACGATATCTTTCCCTTTTCTTAAATCACTTTAAGATTATTTTTTACCCTTGCTCTTATTTTTCAGCAATTATTTTAAGGTTCTGAACATCGTGCAAATAAAACTGCGATTCGACTTTATTTATACACGTGTTCTGGCAATAGTTAATTTTTACCCCAATAGGTGGCGCCACGAGAGCCATAGTGATTTTAAAACTCAAATAGATTATTTTTACTGTATTGTATGAAGCCACCTGTGGGCTAGTTGTTAGAGCGACTGCCTACCAGCTCTTTGAACGCGGGTTCGATCCCCGACTCGGAGGACTTTGAAATTTTGTCACCATCTGCATCGAAATCGTCCAAGTAAGTTGAATTAAAAATTAGATTAATTGAAATCAATAATTAAGCCTTGATTAATTAATATTCCTAATTGGTAATAATTAAGCCTGGGCTAATTAAGATTTCTAATTAATTGACTTTCCAGATAATTCGAGAAATGATGAAAATCTCTAAGTTGGAAAGATGATGTCACTCACTTCAGTTCACATCAGCACGTTTCAACTCAACTCGAATAGAAGGAGAAAAACAACTCAACTCAGTCGATGACGTCACTTCGGGTGAAGGAGGAAAACATCTCAAGTCACCTTTCCCCCCACTACCGCCTACCATATTACGCTACATACAACTCGTAATTTTTACGGAGAAAACTTTATCTCATATGGTAAAAAACCGTTGTAACTTCGTAACTTTTACGGTTTTGCACAACCAACCCGGTTGCCAGTTTAAAACTGTAAATTTTACGGGATTTTTTGTACAGTGCGGTGGATTTCCTGAGGAATCAAATTTCGAAACAGAAAGCCTCTGGCGCTAGGCCAACGCAATCCAACTGAGTTCGTTATTTTTAGCTGTAAGCAAGAGAAAAAATAACTTACTGCCTGACAGCACTATCTTCAAAGTTTCACATCAAGAAGTATATCCATGACTAGATTTAACACCTTAGACGTCGTGTCCATACGCCATACTTGTATCAAGTGTTAGTATTTTTTGTCGTATAAACTATAATTTAATCTTTAATTAGCTTTATAATTTGACACAAAAATTACGCAGAATCCATAAATATCTCAAGTATTCTGTGGTTTCTGAGATGAATGAAAACGATAGACCCTTTCCAAAACAGAGGGGGTCATTTCCTTAGTTAGCAAATAAAATGAAACTACGAGTATTAAGGGGTTAAGTTCAAAAAGGCATCATATCTTGCGGATGATTTTTGAATTTGGGGTTAGAAACTATGATATTCCGAACTTAAAAACTTAGCACTGTCATCAAACCATTGTGGCTTAACTTATATACAAATATGTTGATTTCCGGATAATAAAATTTCCTCTACGAATAAAACCGTGCTAAAAGTGCTCGAACTGTATTGGCTAAAAATGCTCGAAGTGTAAGTAGCTGTTAGAGGGATTCAAACACTCATCTGGATTTCATAGAAGCTTTAAAATGAGACGTAATGGCATGACTGTAAAAGTTGTCACATGCTCAAAAATAAAGAAACGGTAGTAATGATTCAGCAAACTCCTATTGAAAGGAGATGATTTTTTAAAAGAATTTCTAGGATTGACAATTTGCTACTTTATTATAAATTTAACAAGGCTGATGATTCTGTAGAATTATGCCATAGCAGATTGCCAGCTGATAATGCAAATTCAAATTTATCGGAAAATTCACATCGTTTTATGGAAATCACTGATTGATTTTACTAAGAGGTCATTTCTACAAATCTTTAGTAAAGGCTTTTTAAAAATATTGTTGAACTTCTTTTCCAAAATACACCAGAAGATATTTTTAACAAAAGCTTGTTCTAATCTATTTTCGATTTTGTGGATTATTAAATCATCGCCATTCCTATGAACAAAATTCGTATGAGTAGATATAAAGAAATGACAGAGTACATTGATGCGCATTATCATTCTTTTCTAAACAGCAATGGATAAAAATTCATCAGAAGCCTCAGCAGAGAACCTTTTTGGAGTGAAAGAACTCCTCTAAACCTGATAAACCGAGCACTTAAGAGTGGACAGCGGATTCCTTAATAGGCGCTCTAATTTTGCAAATTATCATCCCCTCCCGTTTAAAAAAGGTGGCAACTGATTAAGCAACAACTTGACAGAGGGAGAAACAAAATTATTGGCTAGTCATTAACTCAGTGCCCGTTACTAATGGATAAGTGCTTTTTTTTTGCTTCTTTGTGTTCTTGTTAAAACTCTAGGAATTAAAGGAACATTAGACGAAAATATGGAATATATGCACATCTTTCAAGTAGAAGTTCGCAAAATTAACATTAAATTTGAAAGAAATATCAAAACAGAAGAAGTAACTAAAGCAAACAGATGTATATCAGCAATCATAAAAAATACCTCTTAAGTTTACTGAAAAAAATTCTTTCATCATAGCGATGTTGCACTAGCAAAAATAATTCCTTTTCATGAAGCATGCTTTTTTTCGAATATTATTGACATAGTAGCAAATATTTTCTAAATTATTTGGAATTATACAGTGATAGTAATTTTTATTTTAATTTATTACTTTTTTATTGCTTCTAATCAATGTTATAGTCATATACTAGGCAGTTCTAGAACGCATTAACCTGGGTGACAAAGATTGCACTGTTTCAAGAAAGTTTTAGAATTATGTCTTGTTTATTTCTTCTAGAAAAAGCAATATAAAAAAGCTCCACTATACCCCAGCCTTTCATACTGAAATACTTAGAACATTATCTGTTTACAAACATTTTAATTCTAAATTGAAATAAACCAAGTTTCTTCTTTAATTTGATTAAATACTTAACCTGGGTGGTATTATACATTTTACTAAAACTGAAAAATACGTAGGACGATTTGGATTAGAAAAAAAAAAATATTTTTTATTAGCGACTAGAACTTTTGTAAATAATATCCTGCTTAATTTCATATACCATAAATAATTAACCACACTTTCTGAAAACTACTTTTCTAAAACTTACTAAACCATTTAAGACAAAAACTCATATTCAATTTTGTTTCCTCGAGAACTCTAATCACTGTACACTATCACATTCTATCACTATACTCTTCCCATTTTTCATTTGCACAGAATAGTCATCTATTATAACCTCCCCTTCAGAGAGAATCAGTAGTAATTATGCTTTCAGTTATGTTTCAGATGAAGAGCAGTTATCAAGAATCATTATACACAAATGAATGAGAATCAGAAACAAAACTTGGTTAAATAAAAAACAAAGCGCATTCGAAAGAATTCTCTTGTGTCAATAAAACCAAAACAGAGTCGTGAATTCGTGGGGCTTCATTAGATAAACTTTCACTCAACGGAGGGAAACGTCAATCGCCGAACCATAAGAACACTAATGGCTCAGAGCAGTTAAGTTGTTGGGATGAAAAAAATAAAGAATGTATGATTGACTTTTGGAAAAATTTACCTCACTTTATTAGCTGATAACGATTGTGAAAGTTGTTATAGCCATCAAGCAGTATTTGCAGAGATTGAAATGTCTTAGGTTGTTTCACGCAAACGATCTATCGCTGGGGCTTTAAGAAACAAGGATTTTTAATTATTTGTTTACGATCCTTGCTAATTAATAAATAGAAATACAATATATTAAAGTATTTTACTAATCGTTTGATTTTGAGATAATACATGTCAGTCATAAATACAAAAAAGCCCGCCTTCCATTGATTTGTTAAAATAAAGATGCATCTACTTTATTTCAGTAATTATATATAAATTTTTGAAATTAACTAATGAAGGTAATGTTTTTAAAAATTCGTTTCTTATCATCAAGAATTT
Source organism: Araneus ventricosus (assembly GCA_013235015.1). Taxonomy (NCBI): domain Eukaryota; kingdom Metazoa; phylum Arthropoda; class Arachnida; order Araneae; family Araneidae; genus Araneus; species Araneus ventricosus. The sequence continues at coordinate 89,212 of BGPR01000290.1, forward strand.
GTTTTCGGAAAGATGCTTTATAAGACACACATTTAAAAACCTATTTACACTTTGCAGCTCAAACTACATACTTCTAAGATATTTATTCCTAATAAATAGGCACCCATTAATTGATCAATCAGAACAAACTGCACAATGTTGTTACTATATTGTTCAATATTGCGATTATTGAACAATATAGTAAAAATGTTTTACAGTAGCATATGGTGCTATATTATAAAGTTTTGCTTGCGCTCTCAAGCTGAAAAACATGCTTAAATAAAACAATGATAATATTAGAATGACAGACAATATGGAGAGTTCAATTTTATACGAATTTTTAACACGAAGTTTGAAAAATTTGAGTAGTATTAGAAAAGGAGAAAAAATGCCAGTTAACACAAATTAGCCATGACATGAGTTTGTTGTTATTGTATCAGCGTTTCTCTTGTTTCCTGAACTGTTCCTTTTTCTGTTTAACCCTTCACTGCATACTGTATCAAATTTGACATATAATTTATTTTTCATGTTAATCATGAAAAGAATATTTTTGTCCACTCGTAGACGCTGTATCAGATTAGAAACATCATAAGAGACCGGATAATAATGACAAGTCTGTAGTAGTCAGTTATTTGATTTCTGATACACCTTTTGACACATTTACGCAGTTTTTAACATTTAAAAGGAGTCTTTCATCTTCGATGGTTTCATCAATTGCTTCTACAGGTATTTACCATTTGATATTACTTTTAAAATACTTATTTATTATTTTATAAAAAAGAAATAGTGACTTGATACGTTCATTAAATTCAATTTAATAAAGTCACAATTCTATTTTGATTCTTTTGTGTATTTTCTGTTGTTATATGTAAATTTCCCCATGCCAAAAACATTTTTTATTTTGAAATTTAAAAAGTCGTGCATTGAAGGGTTAATTAGAACTATTTTCTGTATTTGTAAACACTAATAAAAACAATTTTGCTTCAGTCAGCATTTGAAAAAGAAAGAAAACTTTTCAAATACCTTAACACATATTATAAAATAATTTACAGATAAACAATTAAATAAAAAAATATAATAGTTCTGTGAACAGAAGTCGAAAAAACAATATATAATTTCTGCTCTTCTTTCTATTATAGTTTTTAAAGATTTTAGCTTTTTTTTTCGAAAGTGATTTATTTTCTCAAGTCTCTGCTTTTATCAGCATTAGAAAAATAAAAATTAAATGCCATCAGTTATTATCGGTATTTTTGATGGCATTATAAATAGAACTCCGCTTGTCTCGAATCTTTGGAAAATACTGAATATTTCATGAAACGGAACCATTAAAAATTTCACCATCTGGAAACAATCAATGGCACAGTCTCGGCTCATTAAAACGGCTATCATCTTAAAAAGGAATAAAAAAAGTTAAAATATTTACACATACAACTTTTTAATGACTTAAAGTAACATTCATGCATATCAAAGAAAATCTAACCATGCGTTTGGTACTGATTGCGTAACAAACAAATTTGAACAGAAATAAATGAAGGATCAAACTATCGAATACAGACAAGACCTGATTTCGTCCTTTCAATTATTTTTTTATGTAATTAATACAGAATCTCAAAAAAATTATTCTGAGATAAATTTTAATTAAAAAAGACTTCAACATAATTGAAAATTTCTATAGAACAAGACTGGAATTTAAAAAATAATTTTAAGCAATTCAATTTTTTACTCCTTAATTACCTTTAAATATTTACTATGTAGCACTATCTGATTCGAGCATTTATTCCATAATTTATTTATTTATTCCTTAATTTTTATACAAAAATTCAAAGTAATCATTTGCTAAAATCACGTAGCAAGTTTAAATACAAGAAGTAAGATTTCGAAGATACGATAATAGGAAATATGAATTTCAAATGAATAAATCATTTATTTAAAGTATATTTAAAAGTGAAGAATTCGCACAAAAAATAAATAATTATAATCCTACAGAAAGAAATGAAAACTATTAAACTTATTAGCTCTGATTTAGAAAAAAATGGTAACCATGAAAGCAACATTTTATTAGAATTAAGCGAATATTCTTGCAGTAATTATTCTTAAGAATTAAAATTTCCCACATTTAAAAAAGAAAAGAGCTTCAACATGTTTACTTCGTATCAAAGTTTTATTAAAATTTTCGATTAAAATATTTCATTTTTAAGATCTAAGCAGTAGTTGCAAGCATTAATTTGATGGGATTTTAAAGAAACTCCCATTTAATTACAAATAGAAGAAATTACCAATTCATAAACTTTAATTTATTCACTAATCGTATAATTTTAAAAGCAGCAAGAATTTCATCAAGTCAAATGAAACAAATAAATGCATCTTTACAAATTCCATTAGTATTTATCTTCTTTCCGCTCTTTAGATTAGCAAGAAATCTCGGTGATTATGAAAAGTCGATTCTAACTCATTAAAAATCCATTAAATGTGGTAATTGTTTCTTTCAAATATATATGTTTTTGTTGGTAGGTTCCTTTCTTATTTAGTATTCAAGGACTTTATCCATTTTATTGTTTGTTTTAAATAAATTTTCTTAAAATTTCATCAATTTATCTCAGACAGATTAAACTGAAATAAACTTATTCGAGTAAAAAAATCAATTATCGCTCGTTTAAAAATTATCGTTGTTAAAAAAGTACATAATCCTCATTTTTTACGCTATTTCAATTTGTAACTAAAAGTTAGAGTCATATATGAAAAGAAGTCATATATGTATCAGGATTGTGAGCAATTTTGAATTTTATTTTGCATTCATAAATGAATTTTTTTTAAATTTTCATGCCAAGATAATGACTACATGCGATTTCCTTCAGTATTTTTATAAACAAAATTACGAAACACAGGACCAATTTGTATTAAATATTAATATAATTGCTTATATACATAATTGTATTGAAGTATAAATTGTATAAAAAAATTTTTATTTGCTTCTTAAGCGTAATTTCTTGTTAAAAAAGTACATAATCCTCATTTTTTACGCTATTTCAATTTGTAACTAAAAGTTAGAGTCATATATGAAAAGAATTGTGTAAAATTATATTTTTACTTTTATAAACCTTATTCCCTGCGATTTAATAAATTTTCAACTGAAAGTATACCTACAACACGAAATTAAGTCAATAATTTACGATTTAATGTAATAGCATTTATAACAGTTTCTTAATTTGAATAAAACACCTATTTAGATTTGTCAAGCATTGATCTGAAACTTTCGTTTAAAAATACTAAACTAAAACACTAAATTTTTCTGGCATCATTTTGTGATGTCTGAAATTATGGAACACATTTTTTATTAAACCTAGCCTAAATGCTGCTTTCTTCAAAAGAGTATCAGGATTGTGAGCAATTTTGAATTTTATTTTGCATTCATAAATGAATTTTTTTTAAATTTTCATGCCAAGATAATGACTACATGCGATTTCCTTTGGATTTATAAAAAGGGGAATTCTATTTGACTCCTTGATTCAAACATTTGGAGAAAAAAATCCCAAAATTTAAAATATGATTGTAATAAAAAGAAAAATCACAGTATTTTTACTTAATCAAGTTTCGATTCCTTGCCTTGCTTAGTTTCAATCATTCATTTGCAGTAAGAATGCAGGATATTAATTAAGCTTCGAAAATAAATTTACTATAATCGTCTAATAAATGAAGAAAAGAATAGAATTTACGGCAAAAGATCTAACAAGAAATATTTGTTATGAAGTTAAAAATCATTAATACTACATTAACAAAATATTGCATAGAATTGCAGTGAAAACCAGACCTTACTTCTAAAAATAACATGCATACGTTATTATGATTCTATTTGTTTAGCTTATCAAGATCATATGACTGCAGTAGAGAAGGTGGTCATATGTAAATGGTTTCTTTTCTAAATATTAAATAATAATGCATTTTATTCATTTGATAATATGCATATAATTAATTAATATTTATAATATATAGTAACAACTTCCTGAATATAATGTATTTGAAAATAAATTGCTGTAATTATTGTGAAAGTGAAATTTCTCATCAGTATTTAATATTCATATTAAACATTGATTTTTTTAAAAATTATTTACCTTCTGAAAGTTTGGAATTTAATCAGCCTAAAGATCATTAATAATAAAAAATGAATTTCGGTTACAAATTTATTTATCTTGATTCGTAATAACATTTTTCTCTTTTTAACCTTTTTGTTTGCATTTCAATTTTATTTATCTCAATTTTTAGTGTCATATCCTTTTAAACTCAAATCTCCAAACAGTAATATTGAATTTTATGAAAGTTGATTATTCTTAATACTCATGCATACTTATAAGTTAAATTCATAATTTAAATTACAGTTTGACGATTACTATTTGAAGATTCAAGTTTATATCAGTTCATGCAAGTGTGATGTTTGGTGACTGGTATTCATTTTATAACAAAGACTTTAAACAAATAATGAATTGCAAATTTAATCCCTTTCTTTCCTGGTACAATGCGTTGTGATTTTTTTTAAAACAATACCCATGGTTCAAAAATTCTAACTTCTACCAGATTCATGAATACACAGTGATTTTCTCAGCAATGCATAAAGAAATTGACAGACACAAGATTTGAGATTTGTAAGGCTAACGTTTAATAAACAAATTGAATTATACATAGAATTTTTAACAATGCCTTCATGAATGGTCTGGGATATGCATAAGAACGTGTTCAGAAAAATTCAAAATTTCAAAAGGGGCGCCACCTCATTAAAATAAGCACATATAAAACAAATCATCAAACACACTTCAGCAACATAGCTAGTCGTGAGAAAATTCATCATTCAATTTAAAAGGTTGTCATGCCATCTATTTAACCTGCACATATCAAATCAAATCACCTTTGTAATGAAATGATTATGTGAGATAACACTCAACACTGTCACTTATGTAAGATGCAATCAATTATACTCAATCTCAAAAATAGTGGCTTCACATAAAATAACAATCAAAACATAAAATTTAGAAACCCTTTTTTTGCATTTAACACTCTTATTTCAGATATCTTAGACACCCTATATCTTTAGCTGCAAAAAATATTTTTATCAAGTACTGTACTTCATTAAGATTAAAGATTTAATTCTCTTGCATCATAATTAAGACAATGACCTTTAAGGACAAACAAATAATTTAACTCTTTGAATACTTGCTGCAAACTAATTGCATTTTAAAGCACAAAAATCAAAGCACTACATTTAATCATTTAGATTCAACCACAGCTTAAATTTAGAATTAGAAGTTAGTCATTTAAAATCTCAAGTTACTGATCTACTAAAGTTTCCAAGTAAATTTTACTAATTTTCAAATTTATTTATTTCCATGGTAAATTAAGATCAGAATCCTGGTTCCAAGTAGAAACATTTTTTTTTTACAATTAAATACGATTGCTGTGCATCTCAGAATTTTACTATCTCATTCCCATGTCAAATAAAGATATTACTTAAAGAGAACATTACCATTAAATTGAAATCCTGGAATCAACTCATTCAAAGAGTGAACAATCATAAAATTTAAATCAAGGTACTTATCATTTTGATGAAGCTCTAGGAGAAGGCAAGGAAGATGGCCAGTTGGGGTCACAACACAATGTTCTGAATTCAAAGGACTCGGTGAGGATGTTGCACAAGGGCCAGGCCGACGCATGTTATACAAGGGCTGGAAAGTCAGACTCTATCACTCCTCCATGATGACCAGTCGGGACTATTGCGTAAAAAGTTTTGGAAACTCTGGATCTGAAAGTCTCGGAATTTACAGGCCTTCCATGTAGCAGGGCATATTCATGGTTGATGTCGCGCCAATTGACATCGCGAGGATGATAGTGTGCCGCCATGTCGACGCAAGGCTTAACTCTTGATCCAATAATGGCAGACGTCAAGATATAAGCGGTAATCCTCGTCTACCAAACATGCTCTAATATGAGTGTAGTTCTCACTAAATGGTCCGCTCATTCACCAAACTCACGGTGCTACGTGGATAAACAAAGGGCTAGCTTCACCAAATTTCAGTCCGGCCCAAAAAAAACTTCAATAGAAGCGTCGAATATGTCAGTACATTTTCAAGATTTACACGTAGATTAGAAGGGGCTGGCTTCCCATGATTCAGCGCGGCGCGCTCCTTTTACACCGGTTGCCATTTAGAAATCGAAGTCAAAAGCACAGTCCCTTCTTGTCTTTAGCCATGATATCGCTGCTTCTTCTCCATCTATGATTATAATCACCTCTCGCCACAATCTCTCTTTCCTTCTCATTCTCCAAAAAAAATCCCTCCCCTAATCCCAAAAAAAATCTACTTATATCCAAGCTTGGCGAGAGCGAGTTGCCAAAAAAAACATACTCGAACCCCACATGCTCCTCACCACAATTTCTTTTTTAACAGTAAACCCTTTTTAAAGTTTTCGCCAATTCCACTTTAACTATTGATTCAATAATTCGCCAAACCAAAAAAGCAAATTCAGCGACCCCACCCCCAATGAAAAGCGTGATCACAATTGGTCAACAAGGGTCAACCTTCTTCTACGTAAGACTCCAAGAGCCAATCAATTTGATTCTTTTTACCCCAATTTTTTTAATGGCATCTTCTTTCTCTCGACCAGCTGGCAGGAAGAAATCAACCCAGGGGGCAACTGGACCCTCAACCCTTAATGTCCCTCAGGAAGAACCAAGCCCCGCAAACGAACATTCTCACGAATTCAAAATAGCTCGAAATGGCCAATTAGTAGGTCAAGACAGGAAACAGCTGGGCATTCCTTGCCACTGACCAAATTCTTTATCTGTGGGAAAAAGATTTCTCTGGACCCTTTTTGCAGCTGTGACTTTCTCACAGATAAACAAGCCAATAAACCTCCCATGGGAAAGGAATTCTTTGGGTTCGAACCAGATGCTTTCTTAAAAAGCGCAATGCCTATCCTACCCTAGAACAAATTTTCCACGAAGAGGGAAAGGAACAAATTACAATTTTGAAAGGGATGGTTACTAAAATGCAGTTTCCTAAAACCAAGATTCGAACAAAGAATGTAGTAAGCACACGGCTTTTTACAGTAAAGTTCTGCAGTGCAATGTTATGTTAAATTAACTTACATATCATATACATTAAATAAATAACTCTGAGAATGAAAAGAATTATTATTATTTAGGTAAATAGATTAATTTTAAATAAAACTTGAAAGAGTGACACGACACAAGACACCTCATCATTTAGCTTCTCTTAGAGTGTACCGAAATTCAACAAGTTGCAATCCCGACATCTTTCTGAATACTAATGGTATTGGACTGGAATTTTTATATAAGTTTCCCTATATATCTGTCTCTGAAGCTATCAAAAAAAATTACTCTACTTTTCGTACATGCGCAGTAAAAATTATTTGCTACAAGAGCTCATATTTTTTGAAATACTCAATTTTTTAAATTAAATTTTAATTCAATGCTTCGGTTATATGTTGTCAAGTATTCTGTAACTTTCGTACAATTTGGTAGAAAACTCTGCATGTTATAAGCAAAAACCATGGGGAAAAAAATTGGGATTTTTTAAGAAAACCTTTATATGTTCTCTAATATCTTTATATGTGCTGTCTTTACGAAAATGCATGGAAATATTAGGCACATCAAACGAAATTATTGATGAAAGTTTAATCCCGTTAACAGTTTTCTATGAAACGGGATAAGTCAAAATCCCTTTTATTTTCATCACTTTCTTGTGCTCCCCCCTAATTGCCCTCTTGATCAAATCTTCACTACAAAACGTGAGTTCCGACGATATTATGCCCCACGAATCTCAGCAACTGATTGCGAACCATAGTATCTATAATAACTCCAATTCGGTAGCATCTTCAAAACTGAGCATTATTTTTGGACACCAGTGTACGTAAAGTTAGTCAGATAATGTACCTTTTCATGAAATAAAAAAAAATCGATTCTTGTATTCTTTCTAAGCTGTTTTAAAGATATTAAATCCTAAAAGTTATAAAACTTGTTCTCACCACAATTTCCTTCAACGTTTTATTACCACTTGAATCAACGCGTTTACTTTTTTGCTCGCGTTTTGCCATCACTGCATGTTTTGTTACGAAATAAAACAGTATCTTTATAGAAAGAGAAATACGTGACCTGGCGATGAAATGGGACCTGTACGTGCAGTAATATTGGCTGTATGACCCATCCAAGGACCTGCACGCCTGACTGAACTTTGGACAAGATTGACACATTCTTCTCTTAAAGGGTTCTTTTTCCGTTATGAATTGCTCGAACATTTCTTGGTGATTCGGAGGACATAAACATTTGGATTTACAGACGTGAACATTTTGTTTCATTTTTCCCTATCCCATTCGAACGCTGTTTAACAACTGAGACACTCGATTCTTCTAATAACGTAGGGTAAAAATATCGCAGTTTAGAGAAGTTAGAGCTGCTTGGGAAAACTGTCGATGCCTTTCTTGACTAGGGGTGTGAGGGGAAGGATTTGATGGTTTTCATTAGAAAAACAAATCAATGTGGTTACATGTTACTTGAGATACGTGCCGTTTAAGATGAGATAAGGACTGAAGTATTGTGTTTAAAATTATTTTCATTCTGAGATAGCAATTTTAAGATTTAGAGCATACGTTTATATATTTTCAATTAGTTTTTTCAGCGTTATTTAGTACACATTTGTTATTTACTTACAGACAATTAAAATTTTACTTTATAGCATGTACAAAGATAAATGCATTTTATTTAGAAGCATATATGGGTTCCAAATATATTTTAATTTTTAAACATTTTTCTATTAGCAACAAGAATTTGTTTTCTCTTCTGTCATTTTTGGCGTAATAGTATTTATAATAAATAAAATAAGCTTAGTACAGACCTGAATATTAGGTTACAATGGCACACTATTTAATTCAGCAGTTTTTCCACACAAAGTATGTACCCATAATAATCGGAACGTATTTTTATATAGAAATTTGTTTTAGATATTCAGTTTTTCATACTCAAGGTAATTTTCAACTGTGAGTGGGCCCGTGTAAAGAAATGTTCAGCGAGAAGGCGTAAATAATTCGTGATGTTTACGAATATATTTCTAAATCATTTACAATTCAAAACCAGTGTCCATTCCTTTTCATTAGCTGTATTATAATCTGAAAACAAGTTTCTTGTATTATTAAAGCAAAACAACTCCATCCTACTATTGCTACGTCTCTAACTGGAATAATTATGGATGAATGGTTAATTTTTTAGAATAAACAACCCCCTCTATCATGCAAACTTTATATTTGGACCAATTTATTAGGCGTGATCAAAAAGGATCGAAACTGGCGCTCTACCCTCAAGGCCAAAACACGCAAAGTGAAGGTGATTGGCAAATTTTTATCTTGATCCCTCCCATACATGAGCCAAAAGTGCAAGGCTTCTGTACAGTAAAGCTGTGTGCAGTCGTCTCATTTGTTTTGGCAGAGAAATTTGAGTTGAAAACTGACCTCGATCTCTTTCCTGTGAATTGGCATGCTTGGGCTACTATTGTAGTTTGTCTGAACCCTTTCGAAACATCCTGCACAGCACTGGGAGATATGTTTACATAGAATAAATCCTTCTTGTAAAACTAATTGATTTTTCATGGCAAATTTAACTGTTATAAGAATAAGACAGTATGAAAATGAATGTGTTCACTGGAACAATAAGTTACATTCATGTAAATACCTGTTCATTACATTTATTTTAAAATAGAGAAAAAAGACTATCAACCATGTAGATAGTGCATAATGTAATATAATAGTGAATAAATAGTAAATTATCTCAGCTATTTGTTATTGTATACGGAATACAATTAATGAAAGAGTAACGCTAACTATGTAAATTTTTCAATGAACTAGTTGTTATTTTTAAGGATATCAGTTGTTAATCGTATAATAAACTAAACTCAAAATTAAAAGAATCAAAATTACACTCATGTTATGATCTTCCTACGAATAAATATAAATAATTTTTTGTTAAAATTTAATTCATTCGTATTAAAACGCATTCTTGTTTATCACTTACATATTCAATAAACTTATGTAATTAATTGACAGGAATATACTCGCATATGATAATTAGAAATAGTAATGCAAAAATTCTTTAGACCAAAATATTTCCAGTAGCTTCTGATAACAAAATATTTGTCCCCGGAGTTGATCATTATCTTATTTTTTTTACATATTGATTTATTCCGTATAGACAATTTAATAATGTCTGGTATGCCAAAATTTGTCAATGAAAATATTAACTCACCTGTTTGAAACTAATACAAATAACTAATACCGCCCATTGCTTCTTGCAAAAGATCCTTTCATTCTCGATATAAATTCCCTGACCTTGTCTGTAGCAGATAACGGGAAAAGTCTTATCCATTTCTACTCTCTGCTTTTCTTTGTTGTTGATATTGGTCTTCTTGATGGAGACTGACAAGGAATCAACGATTATAGCTGAGGTTTCCAGCGACCAACAATGCTTAGTATTGGGGCTGGAACTGATATTAACTTCATTAGTAATGAGGTGTCTTGAGTGCAATAGTGATCGCAGATAAGCTGATACTTGTTTTTTATTCTTTTATTGACGTTGAATGTACGTTAATATGTTTATTGGAATAAAAGAAACACGCAATTTCTATGAAATAAAAAATACGGTTATGTCTATGGTGTTTTTTATAAGTTGTAGTAAATGCCGCGGTGGCCTAGTGGTAAGGTCTCGGCTTTGGGGCCGGAGAGTTCCAGGCTCGAAACCCGATTCCACGGAAGATCCGCCGTGTATGGGGCCTGTTGCACGCTAAATCATAAGTAGTGGTCAAACGTTCTCCCGTTGGCGTGGCGTGGAAATTTGGAGAGGGGTTGCCAGTTCAGGTGTCGTCCTCCTCATCTGACCACGTTCAAAATTACGAGGTCCGTCCCAAAATATCCCTCGTGTTGCTTCAAAACGGGACGTTAATACATAACTAACAAATAAGTTGTGGTAAGGAATTAAATAAATGTATAGAAATCTAAAATATAATTTTAGGATTTATTACATACAATTGACATGAAATTTGACAAAAAGATTTTTCTACACATTTTACTACTCTAGTAATGCTAGCATAGTTAAATAACCAAAAAAACCAGAAAGAATGAGCTCGTGGAGAGAACTAACATGACAAAATTACGCAATCTAATTTTAATCTTGTTTAAAATGTTTCTTGACATAATATTGTTTACTTAAAAGAAACTAATGTAGATCACTATGGATTTGTATAATAAAGGAGGAAAAGAAGTCATTTGATTATGAAACATGTCTTCTCTTGACAAAAACAATCTGACTTACTATGTGTACCAAAAATGTTTGGGCCATTTGAAAACTGAATTTTAAAAAAATCGTTATTGATAGAAACGCACTATTTGCTGAATTGTTCTTGGAAAATTAATAGATTTTCACAGAATAAATTTTTTAATTAGCTTCAAAATTAGACAACACGTAGCGCTGATGCCTAGAAAAATCTAAAGTGCGATGTTTTCAAAGTATCCAGGACTTGCAGCAAAAATTCGTGACTTCATGGCTATAAATAAATTTGGCCTGTTATGTGCCACATAAAAGTGTAAAAAAAAGAAAAGATGCTGGATGAATAGCATAAAAGTAGGCTCAATCAAATTTCCGGAAAATCGTGGCTTGACGTGGGTTTAGATCTCATCCGATAGCCGTTACAATGCTTAAGATCAAACATCCTCACTTTAAAATGATGTAGAATGCTGAGGAATGGAAAAATATCTCAGGTGTTGTCTTATAGCTTAAATGGTATCTTTAAAGATTGAAATAAAATAAAATCATATCAAATCAAATCACTACAGATCTTTAACATCAAAAATTAAAAGTTTCTTTATAATTAGTTCAACTTTGAAATAACAGGTTACAGGGCGAATTCCTGATCTTACGTCGTTATAGGATGGGACTAATAAAACAAATTATTTTCTTTGCAAACTAATTTTTGATACTAAACTGAGTCAAGAATCATTTTACTCTTACGTGATTTATCTAAGTTCTAACACAATTCATCATTTCTTGAGACAGCTAATGGATCGATGCAAGGAGAATAGGATTATAAGATGAAAAATGATCAAAGTACCGCAAGCGCTTTCCAATGAAAAGTTTTAGAAAAAGAAACAGCCTCTTACAAAATTTAACAATGGGAGCAAGGTGACAAGTGTACAGATTTCGATAGTCTATGGCAGTGTCCAGAGTTCAGTTTTTTCTCAAGTTCCACACGCGGAAATTCACATTCATTTGCATAATTGAAAAAAACCACCGAAATATTAAAAATGCCCTTCAGTGTAAATCAGCTTTAAGCTTAATCTTATATTTGCTGTTTGTGTTGGTTTCTCGATTGACATTCATAAGACTTCTTTTAAGACAAAACAAACATTTATTAGAACATTAAAAACACAACTATCACACTTCGCAACTGCGTACAACGTAACATCGTTCAACCGTACTCATCACTTCTCGTAATCGTCTCTCTAGACTATTTCTAAAAATCAAATTCAAAGTAGTGCAACATCTTACTGTTGCCACTTTTCTGATGTCATGCACTGTTATACAATAAATATGTTGCAGTCATGCTTTTGTCAGGCACAATATTAAACACGCTTACATTCGGCCATCCTGACTTTTCAATTGACCTCAATTGAACAAAATTTTGTTTACATTCAATAATATCATTACAAAAACAAAACAAATATACATTCATAAAACATAAAATAAAGTGAAATATAGCATTTAAAAAAAGTTCTATTTGTCCGGTATGAAATCTCTATAACGCAGTGGTTTTCGTACAGTTCGTTTGGATCTTTGCATCTCAGGTTCATTATGAGAATTCGTATTATAGTCATCATCATCTTCATTCCAGCTTCTCCAGGCCTTTAACTGACTGACATGAACTATTGTAGCATAAGGACGGCCATTACTAGGTTCTAGTTGTGAGATTCTATATGTCTCACTTGGACGTGCTTGTGTTACAACCATGGGTCCTCGGTAACGTGGTTGCGTCTTTGTTGATTCACCTGTCGTGTTAGGTTTTCTTTTAACTGCCACAATATCTCCTTTACGAAGAAATACTTTACCTGACTTGTTTTTGTCGTAATATGAATTCGTTTTCACTAAAGAATCGTTGATGCTTTTCAAGTTGTCAACATTCTTATTCCTTTCCTGAATTTGAAGAAGCAATGATTGTCGCTCTTTCTTAAAGTTCTTATTATCTATTTGTAGAAGCCGCAGTTGATACTTTACCATTTTAAGATCATTCGCCAAATTGCCCATCATCTTTTGCTGGGAAGTGTCTTTAATCTGCAAACTTTCACTCTCTGATTGAGCTGTTTCAAGACGTTTAAGACAGACTGAATTTACCTTTTCATCAATCGAAAAGTTTCTAAATAGTTCATCTTTATGGTATCCAATATGAACTCTGTTTCCTGTTTTTGTATAAGCAATATGAGGGAGATCAAGCCATGTCCGTCCGATGATAAGATCAACTGACTGCGCATCATCAGGAACAACGTATATGCTTATGTTTTCGGCCTTTACATTATCAACTTCAATATCGGCTTTAATTCTTCCAATAGACGTTAATGCAGGCATCTTTTGATTTTCAAAACCGTATATTTTATTGACAGCACGTTCAAGTTTTAGTTTAAGTTTCTGAGCAATTGAAATCTTTAAGAGACAACACGAACTTCCAGTATCAATTAAAGCTTGCACGTTATCACAATTATTAATTTTCGCTTTCTTAAAAATGAATTACTCTCGTCTGAATTCTCGCCAACTAGTCTAACAGATAAGCTTTCATCCTTTGATTGATTCGTTTCCTTAGCGACACAGTTTATAATTTTATGGCCTGTTTCATTACCTTCTCAGCATATTAAAACTGATTTTGACAGCGAACAGTTCCTTGCAATGTGTCCGAAATTAGAACAGTTGAAGCATTTTGGTTCACCCCTCTCGTTATGTGTAATACCGTACAGCCTTTTCTTTTCGTTGGTTGTAAAAGCTGAATCATCTCTTAAGGAGTCCTGCTTGTCGTAATGCCATTCTTTACGTGGTCGTTTACTCCTCAAAGTTGACCTCAAAGTATCATAGTCGTCCAGTTTTTCAACTAAATCATCTTGCGAATTCAGCTTAGACCATTCATCTATAAAATGATCTTTTATTTCTAGGGATACTTTACGTTTAATCTGATCCGTTATGATAAGATCGTTCAACTTTTCAAAACTATCTGCTTTAACTCCATTGACCCATTATTAAAAAAACTTCTTAATTCATAGGCAAAGTTTTTCCAGGTGCTTCCTAAATTCTTATTATGCATAAACAACTTTTGGCGAAATTTTTACGGCGTTAATTTATATCGTTTCACCAATATCTTTTTAACTTCGCCATAATCGTTTGCAATCTCATCTGATTCTCTGGCGATTAACTGCTCAACGTCATATGGCAATAAGTCAAGCAAATGAGTTACTCAAGTGTTTTCTAATATTTCAGCTTGTTTGGCCAGACGTTCAAACATAGTTAAATATAAACTTATATCGTTTTCATCGGAATTAAATTTTTGCATCAAATTATGAATTTCTAACTTTGGCTTAATTTGCGTACTGTTTACATTTTGATTGGCGACGGAATTTGAATTTAAAGTCCTACCTTCTGCTCCAAGGCGTATTTTTTTGCAGCTCAAATTCCATTTCATCCTTTCTCTTTCGTTCTTCGTACTCCTCCTTCCGCTTCCGTTCTTCGTATTCCTCCTTCCGCTTCCATTCTTTGTATTCTAGTTCCTCCTTACGCTTCCGTTCTTCGTATTCTAGTTCCTCCTTCCGCTTTCGTTCCTCGTATTCTTGTTTTCTTAGTTCAATTTCTTCTTGCCTTTTCTGTTCAGCAATTTGGATTTCGTCTTGGCGTCTTCGTTCAGCAATTTCTTCCTGCCTTCGTTCATTTTCTTCTCTTTCTATTCTTTCATTGATGATCGTATTCAACCATTCCTTGGCGCTTTCTTCATCGTACTCTTTGCTCGCCAAAATCATCTTTTTCAAATCTTTCAATTTATGGCTGTCATTGACCGTTTCTCCAAGCTCTTCAGCCAATATCTTCAAATCTCACTTCCTTTCTCCAGCGAAAATAGACATTTTCGCACTTTGCTACACTTTTATTTACAAATAACGACAAAAAAACAATTTCCTAACGTACTTTAAATTTCAAACTCCTTCCGTCTTACTTAACTGTCGATGAGAATTTCAGTCACAGGTTTCTAATTCATCCCACTTATTTCTGTTGGCACAAAAAGACAAAACTTTAAGAAAAAACTTTTAAAAGAGACTTTTAAGACAAAACAAACATTTATTAGTACTTTAAAAACACAACTATCACACTTCGTAACTGCGTACAACGTAACATCATTCGACCGTACTCATCACTTCTCGTAATCGTCTCTCTAGACTATTTCTAAAAATCTAATTCAAAGTAGTGTAACATCTTACTGTTGCAACTTATCTGATGTCATGCACTGTTATACAATAAATATGTTGCAGTGACGCTTTTGTCAGGCACAATATTAAACGCGCTTACATTTGGTAAAGTTTGGTTTTGATCATAATGTTTCTACACATATATTTACTTAAAAGAACCTACATTGTACTACTCCAGATTTGTATAATAATGGGATAAAAGAAACTATTTTATTATGAAACAGATTATCTCTAGCAGAAGACAACATAACATCAAATTTAATTATTGTTAAAGCTGCCATAATTCTTTCGATGAATATGGTGTTCTGAATTTTGAAATTCACAACATATGATGTAATGAATTTTCTAAAAGGGTATTGAGAAAGTGATTATAAGCCTCATAATATCCCGAAAGCTGTAATCTATTTAGCTAACGTCTGTTTGTCCCTCATAGTTGATTCTCAGCGCGAAGCTTCACTTCTATAAATCAAATTTTTGAACAGCAAGTTACGCAATGAAAACTCATGCCCAAAATAAACATATAGGGATGAAATTGCTCCTATAATTATTAGCATATTCAATTTATTTGAAATTGATCTATTGCATTACAAGTATTAATTTGTGCAAAAGGATGTAGCTGATTCAATTTCACATAGCGAATAAAATACACTCAGGTGCAGTTTGCAGTAGTAATTTCAAAATCCTTAAATTCCGAAAAGCATAACTGGCTCCAGTTATAGGTGAACTGCATAATTTGAGAGTTGTGATTGGAAAGGTTTGCGTCACAAGACATTTTAATATTCAAAATCCTTATAAATCTGATAATTTTCAATTTATGGTATAAAGTACATATTAGGAAAGTAGAAATAAAGAAAAAATTTAACCTCGGACATATTGAAATAAAACCAGCGGGAGTGGTCTCCCCTAAACTTTCTCGTATACTTCCCCAAAAAGGTGCTGTTTCCCCTCCCCCCGCGTGGATAAACAAATTCGAACCTACTGTTACCCAGAATCCAATGACTATCAGAAGGTTTGTCATTGTAGATTATAGTGATTGTAAAATATTTAGGCAAAGAATCAAAATAAAAGAGATGCGTATCGATTAAAACGCATCTAATCACGACTTCCACTCTTGCCGTCTCAAGGACAACGTAATTCTTCGGCGTGCACAGAGATTGCTACCAGTATGCATGCGTATGGAGAATCGGATCAGAAAAATTAATTATGCAATTTGAACGCCTTTTTTTAACCGATTGAAACGACATTTGGGCACAGATCTATAATTAATTTTCACAACCGTCATATCAATCTTTATTTATTTAAGCCAAAGGGTTTAGGAGATATAATTTTTACAAGATTATATAGTCCACCCTTTGATGGATTTGGTCCAAAATTTGATACGGACTTACATTCATGATGACAGTGTTCACATGACCACGGACAGACAGACAGAATTCCCATGAGCAGATTTTCTGAAAAATTTGATAGAAACTTTGATTTGAGTTATGTGTAAAGACCACATACCAAATTTCATCCCCGTAGCTCTAATAGTTTTCGAGTTATCGTGTTCACAGACAGACATAATACTAAAATTGTGATTTTCGGACTCAGGGAGGTCTAAAATGTGGAAATTCGTCAAAATTTCGAGTTCGAATTTTTTGAGATTCCAATACTTTCTCTTTGTATACTTCGTATACGAGAAAGTAAAAATTAACTTTGAATATTGATTTCCCTGAAAGTTGAATCGCACAATATTTGAGGAAACTTCAACCACCTTCCTATAAAGGCCAGCTTCTTCACCAAGAATGTTCATTCTCATTCTTTCAATGTTTCTCTCAGTGGTAATTGCCAGTTTCCTAGGCAAGTTATCATTTTTAGTCTTCAAGCTACACTCAATATACAATAGAATTAACGAATTATCTCGTTTTGAATATACGGATAAACTATCTGAACTCTTAACATTTAGAACGCTAATACAAAGTTGCAGTGATTCTCAACGCAACAGAAGTGCTTTATTGGTGGGAACCAGAACAACAAAGGGTTCACTAGGAAAACATAAAACGACTAGTAAAAATCGCGGAAACTTAATATTTAAAACCCAACCAAGAAAAGATATATTTTGTTGATATTTTTCTCTGAAAAATAACTAATTACATTACGACGAAACGAATAGGCTCTATCATACTTAAAACGGAAAACTGAAAACAAAATTTAAAAATAATAGTAGAAAAAAACTAGTCTAATATTTGACGTGATGCTGAAAATGTTATCGTAATAAGTCACTAAGAAGCCACTTTTTTACTTTTTTTAGAATTAATAACTAATGTCAAAACATCTTTTGTGCCATATATAATATATATATATTAAATCATGTTCATTGTTTTTGTCTTTTAATCCAGAATTTTTCCATTTTTAATTGTCTGGTGCTTTTTGAGGGGATTGTGACAAAATTGTAACGGTTTTCGTATGTCGTTAGCATGAAAAGGCACTTATTAATATCATAGACGGGCTTCTCTTCCTGACGAGCGGCTCGCCATGATATTTTTCAATTTGTTAAATTTTTGTCTTTTTTTTGTCTCCTTTGTTTCTTGTTTGTTCTGATATATATATACATAAAATGTTATTTGAGTTTTAATTGATTGTAAAATATTTAACTATATATATATATATAAACATATACAAAAACAGAAAAAAATGTATGAAATAAAATACTTAAATCCAAGAAGTATTATTTCAGATGAAGTAAACTTTAGGAAATGGACACTATACGATTAACATAAATTGGAGTTTGGCGTTTTCTTTCTTTTTGTTGTTTTGGTTTTTCTTTTATGACGTGGCTTTGATGTTTTCTTTTGTTAATATATATATAAACTGGGAATTAATTATATTAAACATCTTTCTAACCAAAATTTCACAAGTGTCCTCTTAAATTTAGAAGCGTTACTAATGGCTGTAATACTTACATTACAAAATCTGACAAACTCCTGCAAAAATACATACAGACAGTGATAGAGAATTTAAATAATCAAAAAGATACAATTATAGTAAATAATAGTGTAAAGATATTAAATGTAATTAAAGATGTAGAAATAACTAGTGTACATATTTTTGACTTCCAGCATTTATTTAATAGTATAGATATTGAAGATTTGATTAATACCCTAGTAAATATACATAAAGATTTTTATCCTAAAAAAGATATTAACATTAATAATTTTAAAAATCTTATTAATCTTGTTCTAAAAGAAAATTATATCTTTTTTGATAATAGGATTTTCCATCAAATTAAAGGATTACCTCAAGGAAGTCCAGCTAACAATAGTTTGGCAAATATTTACCTTCACTACTTTGAGAAAGATTTTACTAATTATAGCCATAGTATAATATTCCGTTATTTAGATGATTTAATATTATTCAATAAAGAAATAGACCTTAAGCCACATATTGAATTCTATCCTGATTATTTAAAACTTATAAAAACTAATGACAATGAATTAGCTGCAGAATTTCTAGATCTAGATATAAAAATTATAGATAATAAAATAGTAACAGATATCTATGATAAAAGAAAGGCATTAAATTTTCAAATTGAAAAATTTCCTTTTTGGGATAGTAATCTTAGCATTTCTGTCTTCAAGAATTTAGTGAAAAATTATATAATTAGAAATAATATTTTAGTAACAGACAATGATAATCGAATTAAGAACATAAAATTTTTTTATTGTTTTGCAAAAGATTATGGAATGCCATAATGTTTTTTAAGAGTTTATATAGATAAGAAATATTTAGGTCATTTAGAATAAAACATTCATATTGGTATATAATGGAATATTTTTATTTCTTTGAGGGTAGGTTTAAATTATTCGAATTTGGATATTGATTTTTTGGTTTCAGATTTTTTACATAGATGGCGCCAGGATTTTTAAATTCAAATTTTCCTTTTTAATAGACATTTTTACCAATTTTCAAATATAATATCTAGATAAATAATTGTATTACATTTTTTAACTGTTTTGAGATTTTTAATATTGGTATCTTACTAATTCTTTAATATCAAAAATTAATTATATTATTTGGTCAATTATGCTGTTTCATAGTTGGAAATCTAGTTTTGGCAATCTGTGATGTCAAGCTAAGTGGCGGTATATATTAAAAATGTTGAATTCTGGTAAGGATAAATAGAGACACTGAATATTTAATGTTTAATGAATAGTATGGATATTTTATTGAATGTGACATTTATTGTTTTTAGTGCAATATATTGCTGTATTACATATTTTTATCTTGAATTTTAGTCCTTTCTATATAGTTATGTTTTATTGTTAGGGTAAAACTCCATATACTTGGATTGCCCTTTTCAATACCATTAAAAACAACAGAGTTTTTTTATATGTTGACATATAAATGTTTAAAATTAAATTTATGTTCATGATATCTATAGTATTTTCAATTCTTTAGATTTGCTTTAAATTTGATTGTATTGTTCAAATAATGACTTTTTAGTATAGGATTTGCTTCTTGATATGTCTTGTTTACTTTGTTTCTGTATGATCATATATATATATATATATAAGGGCGGCATTTCTCATATTAACATGACGTTTCTCCTTTTATTTTGATTTCATTTATCTTTTCCCGAAATTTAAACTTTTTCTTTGCAACATAGTTTCTGTCATTAATTGTTTTTCGCCCTATTTAGGAGGGTCTCTTACAGACTGATAACCGCTCTGCTAAAAAGAAAATTATCTGCGTAAATGTTTGCAACATTTCCGCCCAATTTTTTTATAAATGTAATGAACTTTTACTAATATAAACCCTGAATTGCTTCCAAAATGCTGATAAGATAAACTAATTTGCAGACATTAAAGTTAACTACGGTCTTGTATTTATTTCCATACGCAATAAAGAAATCACATTTTAAGTTCTGCATCTAATGTCGCAGAACATCTTTCTTTCTTACAATGGAATCCATAAACATTCATCTGGAGTCTCGTTAGAGACTTTTACTTCAGTAAAATAACTCCTCTAATGCTAAGAAATCGAACACTTAGGAATGGACCCGCTTTAATGGACACTCTAATGTCCGTAATTATCCTCAGCCCTCGCTTGATAAAACCTGTATCCAGTTGAGTAACATTTTAACAATGAGGCAAACACTTACATTATCGGGCAGATGTTAAACTCACTACAAATTACTGATGGGCTCAATATATGCTTTGCTTTTTGCTTCTTCAGACGAAATTTAGAAATATTAAAAAGAAACTGTTTTCCTTTAGTCGACTGTGTAACTACTACAAAGAGTATCTTGAAAATAAAATTTTAAGCTTGTAGGTGAAAAATTAAAAAAGTTACCCTATGTGCGGTATCCCGGCAAAATCGGATATTTCGACTGAAGAAAACGAAACGTCACACAAATTTTACGGTAAAATATTTGCGAAAGGATAATAAGATATTGCACAAGCATTTTAAAAGATAGAAAAAGGATTAAAAACAAAAATTTACTCAAATGTCACACTTCATCACAGAACTCATTTTACGAAGGATAAATATTTTATGGAGGTTATTTGGAAAAACTAAATAAATAAATTGATTCCATTCCCAAATCGAGAAATTCTTACCAAAACGAGAACTCAAATAAACGTAACAGAATGTAATTCCATCAATTAAATTAACAGAAGCAGTTTAAAGTTGATGTCCAGTATATCGGACATCAGGTCTGAAGGGGTTAAATTAAGTATCCTAAGAATATTGAAGACAGCAGATGTTATCGAGAGAAACTGTACAGAATATATATATATATGAAAGATCAGGCTTTAAGGGTGAGATGTAGTCCATTTTGGTAAGGAAAAGGCAGCAGTTGTTATATATTCATTTATTCCATCGTAGACAATAGTATGTTACTTTTCAATAGTTAAATTAATCATATTATACGAGTATCCATGACCAGATTGGAAAAGGGAACACGCAAGCAGCGCGATGTTGTTATTCGCTTACATGTTGGAATGAAAAAGGGCAGATGGGAATGCGCACAAAGCTTAAGTACCCAGAAAAGGGAATTTTCCCGGAGCGAACTCGTGACTCGAAAAGAAAGTTGTAGTGCGCTTATTACGATAGAAGTAGAAGTAATTAAAATGAGGTGTCGTTAAAAGTGATTCAAGAATTAAAGAAGTTAAAAAATTAAAATATCACAATTTCCCCCCTCCGCAAGAGTCGTACGACAGAAGGGCCCTTGCTATCGCAAAATCTGTGAAGTTGGACAAGTTACTTTTAAAGTACTATTAAAATTTTGATAAATTGCTTTAATTGCTGGTCATGGGCTTGAATTTAATAATAGCAACAATAAATGTACAATAAGATATACACATTTTTCAAATGCACTTCAGTGAGTACAAGCAAAATATAGATGCAAGGATATTTATAAAAACATAGAAAATACACATTTAAATATTAAAATTATTTCAATAATATGTACAAAAATTTTTTATATATCATGTTAGTAGTATACCAGGGTATTGGTGCGGAAAACCCCCCTCCCTTCCCCCTCTTTCTCCCCCGAGTTGAGTTGTTACCTCCTACTTCGAGTTGAGTTGCTTTCCTCCTGCTTCGAGTTGAGTTTAGTTGTTTTAGTTGCTGCTTTCGAGTTTAGTTGTTTTGTGCTGATATGAACTGAAGTGAGTAGAGGAGAGTGACGTCATATTTGGACTTCGAATTTTTAACCATTTCTCGAGTTATCTGGGAAGTCAGTTAATTACATCAATTAGTAATCTAAATTAATCAAGGTTTAATTATCAATTTCAATTATTGTAATTATTAATTTAAATTAATTTAATTATTGATTACAATTAAGTTAATTTGTAAATCAACTTGCTTGTACAATGTTGCTGCAGATTGTGACAGAACTTCAAACTGGTATACTACTCATGTTCCCTGGAGTACTCCAATAAACACTAGCTAGTTGACTGTAGAAAAGTTCCATTCACGTGATGAAAAGTTTTTTCAATAGTAAAGTGAACTACTGATTTGTTTATATGAAAAATAATTTAATGTAAATATTCAACTGTATGTGCATCTAAAATGGTATGAAAAAACATTGATAAATAAAAATACAAATATGTTTCAAATAGAAAAATATAAATATACTAATGTTTGATGTCAGTGACATTTCATTGAGTTTAACATGAGTGACAAAAGTATTTTTAATCTTGATGATGTTGCCAAAGCAACTGGGAGTATCACCCAAAAAAAAGGGACAAGGTCTTTGTGATCTGTTTCATGCATTCTCCCAGAGAGAGAGACAATGCACAAAACAAAACACAATATTGTTAAACGCTGTTTTTAAAACAGTAAGTCTCATTTCAATTATCATCATCGTTTTGTTCTTTGGGAAACAACACCGAAGAAGAAAAATATGTAAGGTTCAGCCCTCCATGGGGAAACGATTTTTGAACGGACTGACTCTTACCAAAAGGACAGAATTATAAAGGCAAGACAAGCTTTTTTTTCATGTAGTTCATTGATTATTCATGACTTAATTTAAGTTTATCTGGGGAATGAAAACATCTTAATTTAGAAATATGCACAATTTGTGTGGGTTGTTTTGTTAAAGAATTTGGTTTATTAATTTCATAAGTTACTTCAGAACATTGTTTAATACTTTCATATGGGCCAGAAAAAGGAAGACTTAATTTTCTAGTATTGGGATAATGGAATTCTTCATAAACAAGATTATATTGATAAAATATTTGTTTTTCAGAATTTAAAAAAAATTTAAAATATTGGCAAGTGTCGTGATAGGTAGATATAGCAAATAAAGATTATGACTTAATTCAATTTTTATACAGTGAAGATTTTTCTGTCTAGTAAGAAAGATACGATGGGGCATTATAGTCTTCAGAGATGAGCAATTTTAGTTTTTGATGGTCAAACTCTGCGCTAATCTACATCGCAAAATCTCATGAGAAAGCTCTTTTTGTTTATTATTAGCACAATTCACTATCAAACTGTTATAGCAGTCTGGAGGACATAACAGATCTCCAGAGGCCTCAGAATGGAGGGAGTTGGTGTTTATATATATATATATATATATAATCCTTTTATCCTGATTATTTAAAACTTATAAAAACTAATGGCAATGAATTAGCTGCAGAATTTTTAGATCTAGATATTAAAATCATAGATAATAAATTAGTAACAGATATCTTTGATAAAAGAAATGCATTTAATTTTCAAATTAATAAACTCCCTTTCTGGAATAGTAATCTTAGCATTTCTGTCTTCAAGAATTTAGTAAAAAATTATATAATTAGAAATAATAATTTAGTAACAGACATTGATATTAGAATTAAGAACATAAGAAATTTTTACTCCATTGCCCAGGATTATGGATTTCCTATAGGTTTTCTAAGAGCATATATAGATAGGAAATATTTAGGTCATTTAAAATAAATCATTCATATTGGTTTATAAAAGAATATTTTTATTTATTTGTTAGTGGGATAGTGTTTTCACTCATTCTATTCTTAATGTGTAGTTTTATTCAAATTTGGCTATTGATTTATTTGTTTCAGATTTATTACATAGATGGCGCCAGGATCTTTCAAGTGAAAAATTCCTTTTTAATAGACATTTTTAACTTTTTTCTAATATTTTCTAGATAACTAAATTATTACAATTTTTAATATAGTTTTGAGAATTTTAATATAGGTATCTTAATAATTCATGATATCAGAAATTAATTATATTATTTATTCAAATATGCTGATTCATGGTAAGATTTGTGGTTGTGGCAACATGTGATGTCAATATGCATGGCGGGCTATATTGAAAGAGATGAATTCTGGTAAGTTTAAGAGGAGACACAGATTAGTTTATGTTTAATGTAAAGTATGGGTAATTTATTGAATTATATATTTACTGTCTTTAGTGCAATATCTTAGTGCAATATAATGATATTTACATATTCTATCCTGATTTTTAGTCGTTTATATATAGTCATGCTTTATAGTTAGGGTTAGTATAAGATTTTTCTTTCTAAATTCTTTCATTTTAGGGTAAGTTACCCTGTCTGTTTTTTCAACAACAATAGTAACAGGGATGGTTTGTACAAGAAAATTAATTTAACCTGGCTAAAGCTTGTCCACAGCCAAGCTGCTATTTTAATTGTTGAAAACTCCATTTACCTGGATTGCCTATTTCATTATTTTTAATAACAACAGTGTTCTTTCACTTGTTGACATATAATGTTTAAACTTGATTTTGTTTATGGTATCATTAGTAATTTCAATTTATTAGATTTTATTTAAAAGTGATGTATAGTTCAAATAATGACTATATGATATAGGATTTAATTCTTGTTTATTTCTGTATGTTTGTATACTGGTTTTATTTGGATTTAGATTATATATATATTTTGCATTATTTATTTTCTCTGAGTAGAGTTAAATTTGTTTTATTTACTTTTTTTTTAAGTCATGTAATATAAATTATTTGCCATACTCCAACAACACATTTAAATCTGATTTTAAACATAATAAATTTATGAAGCAATTAAAATTTATGTGAATTATAAAATGTTTAGCATTTTAAACTAAGTTCACTTTACAAACATTAAAAGGCCATTTTTTTTTAAAGTAGCATTTCCTATTATAACCATAGTCGAAAAATGTTATTTTCAGATTTGTATGGGATTTCATTTCAAAATATAAGAGATGCACAAAAACAAGCTATGCATAAATAAATCAAATCTATTAATAAATCAAGCAACTTAAACTTTGCAAAGTAATTCCCAAAATTTTTAAGTGAATATCTCTTAGTAAAATATCTTATATTCAGCATGAATACCTTAATTTTCAAAATTTAATATGGACACTGCAAAATTAGTTTCAAATCAAAACCACTTTAAAAATTTTCAAATGTAATTTCACATCAATTTATGATCAATCACAAAATATAAATCAATACTTAATTAATCGTATTTTTCAAAAATTACTGAATCCTAATATGACACACACAACTGAGAATCAATTTTTCAATTGCAAAATAGAACTTGTAAATTTTTCAAATGTAAAATAGAATAAGATATTATAAGAACAAATTTCAAATTGAATGTTTGAAGTTGAAAACCATTAATTTTATTCAATTAACATGCTTTTTCTTATTTATTCCCCCCCCCCCACCAGCTGGTGATTTTTTTTCGCCGTACTCGTAGATCACACTTTAGAACATGAAATTACCGACGATGAAAAACACATTTTGAATTCTTGCACATTTTAAAGATCGGAGAACACATGAAGATGAACACGATGATTGAAAAGGCGGCACTATGGAAACTTTGAATTGTAGATTGACTAATCGAAAAACACTAAATTTTATCACTATTGTAGCTACGAGTGAAGACTAGAAGGGTGTGGTAAAATTATTTTTCATTGATCTACGGGGTTCCTCGACGATATTCCATCTAGTTGTTAAATTTTGACGAAAATTCTTGTAAAAGTTTCAACGTCGGTTTTGAAGAAGGATTGATTGATACACACATCTTCAAGCACAGTAGAACGCTGTTACTCGAACTTTCACTACTATTAATTTTCTGGAAATTTTTTCTTCTTAGATTAAACTCCTAGCTATTGTCCCTAAGCGGGTGTGGCCAATGGCTGCTTTTAAAACCCATTATACGGGGTCTCCACGAAACATAAGAAATCCTGTCGACACATGAAAGATCAGGCTTTAAGGGTGAGATGTAGTCCATTTTGGTAAGGAAAAGACAGCAGTTGTTAAATATTCATTTATTCCATCGTAGACAATAGTATGTTACTTTTCAATAGTTAAATTATTCATATTATACGAGTATCCATGACCAGATTGGAAAAGGGAACGCGCAAGCAGCGCGATGTTGTTATTCGCTTCCATGTTGGAATGAAAAAGGGCAGATAGGAATGCGCACAAAGTTTAAGTACCCAGAAAAGGGAATTTTCCCGGAACGAATTCGTGACTCGAAAAGAAAGTTGTAGTGCGCTTATTACGATAGAAGTAGAAGTAATTAAAATATATATATATATATATATATATATATATATATACTGAATTATAAATTCAACGGAATTCTTAAAATGTGTTTTGTAAAATCAATGCGTGGTATTTAGTCTGACAGTATATTTTTTGTCTCTCTGAATGCCGCAGTCTTTACTAACACAAATAAACAGTATATTTTTTATGCGTTTATATCATAGAATATAAACACATTTTCTGGAAGACTTTCTAATATTGCTTGTATTTTTAAGTTCAAGAAAGTTTTTATATGAAAACATACATAAACACGTCCTCTTTGTATTTTTTCGTGCGAACTCCAAAAACATTTATATGCGCATTTATTTGTTTTAGTAAGTAGCATCTCTTAAATCAGTGGTGCGCAAACTTTTTTCATTTCCGACCCCCTCACTTTGCTTAAGATTTTGGGCGCTCCCCAGAGGGGTTGCAACCACGGTTTATATTTCTTTTATAATCAAATGAATTTCTTTAAATTTAGAGATCCGCAAAAAATGTTTCGCTATTCCACAGTTCGCACACGACTGTCCAAATTAATATTATTAAAAATTCGAAATTATTCAAGTAACTGTATTCTATTATTGATTTTGGTAAAGTCCATTCATGCTTAACGATATATGATTATCATTATTCAAGTGAAGCAAATATCGTTTATGAAACACTCTTCCGAATATTAATATGAAACTTAACTATAAGTGGAAAAATCGCCAGATATTCCCAGCGGTGTCATACTTTCATCGTTCATCAATGTCAGCAAAGTCTGTGGAGTAGAAAAGGCATTCTACCTCCTGTCCTGACTATTTCTCAGGCGATAAGGAAGAGATCCTTCATTGTTTTTCACTTGGTAAAAAAAGAAAATAAAAGGAATAAAAATTACTGTAAAATGGGGAATGTTTGGATAACATTTTTTTTTTTTGCATTTAAAATCAAATTTTGTCCAAATATGAAGAAATATAAAGAGAGAACAGAAATGATGCTTTCGGACACATTAATGTGGAATCATGAATTCGCATTCTAGAAATAAGCACAACTGCTATACTTGTGCGAACTCCGGGAAATTCTCTAAATACAAAACAATATCTGTTATACAGAACATTTAAATAATTCAAGATATTACTCATGTCAGATAACGCAAGAAGATGATCGTTTTATATTTCTAGATAGCAGTTAAAATGTTTTATTATTTAAAGTACTCCAAGGTTAAATTCTTAGCTCCCCTTTTAAATTAAATTAAATGTATTTATTTACGCATTAGATCCTTTTTGAATACCATCATACCATCTTACATCTCTAATGAATTATATCTAGCACAAGTCTTGAATGTAACTCAGATTCTAGTGTCATCTAGACATCACTAAGGGAACTAGACGATACTGACTTCTTTCTATTTTCGAAAAAACGAGTCTTGAACAATCTACGTAATCGTTCTTCAGCTATGATTGAAAATAACAAAGTTAATTCAAAATAATATAACATATTTTTTTCACAAATTCTGTACACATCCATTTCAAATGTAGAATGTTTCAATCTGAAGAAACTAGCTATCTAACCTATGATAGTCAGGTAACAGAACTTCCACTTTATCTTTGATAGCTATTACCTTTGAGTATGAAAGACTCGTCATGAAGCTTATTTGCTAAATGCTTTATATGATCTTAGGTTAAGAGCTATGAAATTGGTGCTAAGATGTTTAAGGGCTGTCTATTAAATTCTTGTTTTTTCGTTGTCATCGAAAGCTCCACCAATTAATATTTCAAGATTTATTTCCAAGAGATTGCATAATGGGTGAGAAAAGCCACATTATTTTAACAAATCTGATAATTCTTGCAACAATAAAATAAAGCAACAACATAGTACATAAATTTTTAATAATTAAGTTCAAATAAACAATCTATTTTACTTTTGACTATTTGTTTGAAGATCACGAATACCACACAAACACAAATATTTAGAAATTAATAATAGTATTTTAAATCGGCCGATTCACCGATTCCTTGCTTCAGACCTCACTCGTCCATGCTATTTTCCAGAATGGTTGAATTCTTTATCGGATAGTGAAGATGTGCGCTAAAAAATTCTCTTGCTAGGGATTACTGTGACAAAAGTTGCCACAGACCTCTCTTACTTCAAAACTTCAGTTTTGAAATTATGTCTGTCTATAAACGCAGAAACTCAAAAATGTAATGAGGTAAAAGGATGAAATCTAGCCACGGGCTTTTATGCTAAAATTCTACATATTTATCAAGTTTTGAGCGGAATCTATTAATGTAAATTCTGTCGGACTGTATATTCTGTTGCATGTCAATACTATAACTACAGACTCAACGAAGTAGAGAGATTAAATTTGGCATATTATTTAATCAGTAATATTGTACATCGGCAGCAAATTTTTAACTAAATCCGTCAAAGGGTTGACAGTCTACCTACTTGCGTTTATGTGAACTTGATTAAAAAATATTAGACAAATAAAATTTGATGTGCGGGTATCACCCTAAAATTGTACATCGGCCTTAAAATTTTGGATTAGATCTGTCAGCAGAAAGATAAGTTTTTTCGAAAATGCATATTCAATTTTCTTCGTTGTATGACAACACTCAACACAGAATGCAAATATACAAGGAAATAGAGAAAAGACAGATCCCGTTGTTTTCTGATATGGTAATCTAAATCAACTCTCCTTAACTGTCATCTTGCAAATATCTAATTTACATTTCTATTACTTACAATAATCAGTTGCAAAATCTTTACTGCGATCGCTGTTAACCGACGCCGAAGCTAAATTTAATTCTTAATAAGGGCTCTGGTTCTGGCTTTCTACGATGCAGTTGCTGTAAGGGACACTTTGATTTAGAGCACTGGATCCATGATTACGCCTTGTTGTTAGATGCCCATTCCGAGTGGTTTGTGGTTTGATTAGATGAAAGACTCGTGATTTCAGTGCCCAACTGAAGGGGAGTTCCGTCAAGTAAGACTACCCTTCAGGACGCATAGTAATTATTTGTGGCTTAATAAATTTCGGCCTGCATATGATTCGGCATTTCTGTGCAAACGGGAGGAGATAGTGTCTCTCGAGTCAAGTATGTTTAACCGCCTACTGACATTACCCATTGTTCGTCAACAAATACGTATATTGCATTAAAGGGTCTAATTCTATATGCTAAAACATGGCATTACTCTAACCATTAACTAGGAAGAAGTATTTGATCTCCGAGATATTATTTAATATATAATTTGGAGGTGATAAAATTTCATACTGACGGAAAATGATTAGGAGTGGAATTACCGCACAAAGCGACCTTTTGTCAATCGCCATGGCTCTAGGGTAGAGGTATGAGCATTGGACTGTTAAGCTGATCATTCGTGGCTAGAATCAAGGCCACAGGCGTTTAATGTGAGGTCTGGTATTTTAACTCTTAAATGGTTTTTGTTATGGTTGTTCATTGTTTATATAAGTTCTAGGGTATTTATGGCTATTCTTGGAATTCTGAATGAAGTATTCTGGAATTTTCTGTATGTATAGATGGCTCCCAATTTGTGGGCAAGATCTTTGTTTACTTTGGTTACGAATTTCTTCAAATTATTAATCTACTCAATAGTGTTCCGCAGTTCTTAACATGTTTGTTAGAAAATCTCTGAATGTAGATTATCAGTTCAGACGTTATGATTGTTTCTATTTTCTTCTTCTGTTTTTGTTAAGTTTGTTTCAATTAAATATTAATTAATTGGCATCAAATTCATGATATTTACATACCTGCATTTTCAAAGCATCTCCGATAAATTTTGTTAAAATGGTCAACGCTGTTTTCAAACTTATTTTCGGGGTCTCTAAAAATTTAATTTTTAAATTTCAGTAAGACTTCAGGATAGCTTTTCTCGATTTTACAACAATATTTTAACTTGTTATATAGCTTAAATTATAAATACTAAAATTCGCAAGAGAAATTAAACTAAATTAAAGTAAAGATACGAATTTATCAAAATGGCGGTTGTAGGAAGTGAGGTAGGGTTGAAAAGTTTTTCTTCTTTTCTTTCTTTGATTTGTTATTTCATATTTTTTTATATCTTGGGGATGTTTTTTCTTTACTCTTTCACTTCAGGATTTTTCGGGTCACTTAAGGGTCTCAACTTTATATTGATCTCAAACCTTTAACAAAAATATCCAAATTTAAATTTCTGCTTTGTGAGGCTCTTGAAAAATTGCAAAGCCAAATTCCTCCATCTTGTTTTAGTGTTTCAGTATGTTCTATTCTATTAAATTAAAAATGTTTTTTTTCATTCTCCTTGTGAATGAGGTATATAGATATGTAAACAGAAAAAATTTCAAGTAATTTTATCTGTTTGATCCTTAGAAGCATTAATGAAGAACAGCGCAACCAATTTATGACATGTCATATTTTTAAAATTTTCTGTACAGTTGCATTTTATATGCAACGCATGCAATTCTCTCCTTTAACTGTTCAATTGTATTAAATAAGTGACTCTTTATCAAAAATTTAAAGAGCTTTTCAGTATACAATATATTTTTAATAATTTAATTTAATTTCAAGAGAATGGTTGTCTAAGTCACTGTTTACTTGTTAAAAGCTGCAATAGAAATGCACTGAAGTATAATGACGATTGAAAGAAATTAAGGAAATTGTGAGGAAAAGAAATTTTATTCATTTGACTTTTGAAAATGCAATTGAAATAAATTAGTATGAAGAATTAAAAAATATTTGTTACGGGAACACGGGGACATTGATATGCTGGGTAAGTCAAAATGAATATAGCGATTACAAACGGCTATAACTATTTAATGGAAAAGAATTTATCGATAAGATTAACATAGATTGTAGACGGAACTTCAAAATTTTTTATACTTACGTCATAGATGTTCTATGTGACTTCCCTTGGTCACACGGACAACATCTAGGCGGTAGTCCATTTCACGCCATACATTCTGAAGCATTTGTTCAGTCACCGACGCAAGCGCATTACAAATGCGTACTTTGAGTACTTCAATTGTTTTGGGCATGGGAGGCACATACACCCTGTCTTTCACATAACCCCATAGAAAAAAATCGCAGGGTGTCAAGTCCGGAGATGTCGGTGGCCAAGAGCAGAAGACATCGTCGGCATCTCCACTTCGACCGATCCAACGCTTTGCAAGATGTTGGTTTAAAAATGTGCGAACTTCCGTACCCCAGTGTTGGGGTGCTCCATCTTGCTGAAAGATGTAATCCTTGGAATCAGAGTCTAGCTGTGGCATTAACCATACCTCAAGCATGTCAAGGTAAACATTTGATATAACACTTCGCTCACTGAAGAAAAAAGGACCGTAGAATTTACGTGATGAGATCCCGCAGGACACATTAACTTTCGCTGAGTCACGTTCATGTTCAATTACAGTGGAAGGCTTCTCCGTACCCCATATTAGACTGTTGTACCGATTAACCTTCCCACTTATGTGGAAGGTTGATTCGTCGCTAAAAATGAGACGATCAGCCATTGTTTCATCCTCCATGCTTTCCTGTATAAACGTAGCGTAATTCATACGTTTGCCGTAGTCTTCCTGTTTCAGTTGCTGCACAAGTTGAATTACGTACGGTTTCATTTTCAGCCTCTTTCTGAGAACACGCCATACCGTTTTTTGTGGCATTTGTAACTCCCTACTGCCTTCGTACGTCGATTTCCGTGAGCTTCGTTCATACGTGCGGCGAATTCTTTCAATGTTTTCCGCTGAAACACGTGGCCTTCCGCTAGTTTTCCCTTTGCACAGACATCCTGTTTCTTCAAACATCCTATGACATCTGCGTATGTTGTTCGCATTTGGAGGTTCTTGAATGTAAAGCTGACGAAATCTTCTCTGCACTTTGGTAACAGAATGACATTTGTTAAATTCTAACACGCAGAATGTGATTTCTGCACGGGACTCGCCATTTTTACCAATGAGACACCCGCAATGAACAGGTTTCTTGTCGTTCCGAAGTTTCAACTCGCGCATGCATAGGCTTCCGCTTCACTGCACCTGCGCCTTACGTAAAGAAATTTTGAAGTTCCGTCTACATTTTGTGTTAATCTTATCGATAAATTCTTTTCCATTAGACAGTTATAGCCGTTTGTAATCGCTATATTCATTTTGACTTACCCGGTACTTTTTTTTGGAAAGCTAAAAAATGATTTTACCAACGGAAATAAATCGAACTAATATACTATATTTATGAATTTGTTAATCTAATATAGGATTTCAGTCGAGTTTTGGTCAAAAATGAAATAACAAAATATTTATTTCTCTTTTTGCCTAAAAATTTATTTGTATCAATCTGCCCATACAACGGGTACATTGATGCACACGGAAATATCGAAAATAATGATGGTTGACAGGTCTAGGAGCAAAAAAAAAATTTCACAATTTTTCAAGGTTTCAAACTTTATATTCCAAATCAAGTTTTAAATGTTTAACAAAGAAACAAACTTTTATTTTAATGAAATTTCAACATTTTTTATGAGATTGGAAAATTGAAACATTAATGCCTCAGAAAATAATTTATCTCTACAAATAATACAGGAGAATGTGTGTGTAAATATACTTTGGAGGGAGAGAATGTGTACCTCGAAGCCGTTTTTTGAAATATTAAGGAATTAAAAATTAAGGGAAATTTTCGCGTTCTTTCTTGATGACTTACGAAAAAAAAATTAACACAAAAATAATTTTCACACCATCTAAAAATGCAAAACATTATCTTTTTGATGATATTAATTAAATTTTCGTACAATTTTTCTCTCCAATTTTAATAAATTCGTAAAAAATATTTTAAACTTAATTTACAACAATTATTTTTTATTTTTTGCAAAGAAATTCAAACTGTTTTCATAGTTTAAACAAATGCTTAGTTGAGTGTTTCTCTTAGGTAGTTCATTTTTACGCTTTTTCCATTTCTAAAGACTATTTTGCAAAGTAGTTGCTGTTAAGGCGCAATGATACACACAGAAGATTCGTATCAACGTTCTCCGGAGTCAACTCTATCAAACAGCCCCAAGATACTTTTTTACTTAAAAGAAGTAGTCACGCAAAATCAACGCTAAAAAACCTCAAATAAATGTTTGGAGTAAATTCCCTGGCAGGAAAACGTAATTAATGAAAGAAATCACACAACAGGTACTTAGAGTAAAATTTACTTCGACTAGAAGATTAGCGGTTTGATTCATTTGAAAATTAACTTTTTACTTAACATGGCCGAAATATTCACCGTGTGCTAAAGGGTTCAATGGGATATATATGAGGGAATATGAACATCTTGAGCCACTCCAATAATCAAAATTTAAGAACTGTATCAATGTTATCGCTTATCAATCTACCCCAACTCCCCCTACTCAAAATATAAACATATTTTTTTCGTGAACATCAACAGGCTTGGAAAATATTCGCTTTACCAGATATATATTACATCAAGAAAAAAAGGAAAAGATAAATTAAACTTCTTATGAATAGAAACAACATAAATATTAAATTACTCTCAAAATAACTACCGAAACATGCATGTAGTTGAACTTTTTAAAGCATATGTCGACGTAATATCTTATAGAAACAAAAAAATAGCTTAAAGAGAACTTTACGAAAAGAAAAGCTGTAATTTCGTATTGAAAGTCTCACTGATGTAATTTTGCAATCAAATCTTTGAATCTACTTTCTGCCAGCCGTCTGGTAATTTCAAACCACATGAAAGCATAATCTTAATTGTCATCGTCTTTAGAAAGTAGTTTGTGAATTAATTTTTAAAAATTTCTTTATCCTTTCATTTACTTCAGATGTTGCATTTATTATACGCATTTCAACTTTCCTACCATGGCAAAAATCTTATAAATGGAAATGGGATTTAACGGTCATATGCTAAACATAAGTTTTCGCTAATATTTTTAACTAATGATCCACTGCTAAAATACATTGTAACACTTAATAATATGTCATACAACTAGAAACAACTAAAAACTAGATAGTGCACACCCATTTTAAATTATGAATGATAAATTGTGCAATGTGTTTTAAATAGTAAAAATGTATGAGATGATGTATAATTTTATTTCAAGATTTCAAATCCATTCTCTTTCAGGCTTAGTTATTTTTTTCTCTTTATTAATATTATCAATATAAAATTATTTTGCTTAAATGGTTTTATTGCATATTAATAATCAGAAACCCTTATTTTATAAGAAATCTTTACTTACACCTTATTTTATTTTCCTCAACAGCATGCTTTAGTACATCTGAATCAAGAGAAGTAGTATATTTTGTTCCTTAAAAATACTATTTGTTGTAGTGTAAATAAATAATATGGAAATAATCAGCTAGCGTAAGTGGTTTCTATTTTGTCACGAAATAAAACTGAAACAATTGTCCGCTTGCAGTTTATATATAAATCAATTATTATATGTATATAAATAAACAATTAATGAAAATTTTGTTCTATCTTCTTTATTTATACTACTACTACTACTCTACCGTAAAATGGGGTTACTTTGCACTTGTGGAGGTAACTTTGCATCAGTGGAAAATTTGTGTGAAAAATGTAATAGATATCAACTTATTAGGAGTATGGGATTGAGATTTCTTCTAGCTTCTTGGGAACACTGGCTAGAGTATTTAATTCCTTAAACGCAAATAATAATCATTCAAGAGGTTCCAGAAGGAAAAGACAATGAGCCAATTTTTCAACGAAAATTTTAGTGCTTAAAAATATGTCTCTGGTTAGGAAAGTATGACATTTCTTAAGGCAAGCGCATACAAATGTGAAAGATAATACGCCTAGCTTTCATTTTGTTGCTTTGAATGCCAAATATATTTATTAGTTAAATTGCAATTAATTTTTTCTAACCTGGGGTAACTTTGCTCAGAAGAGGAGGGATTCTTTGCACATGGAAATTTGTTATAAACGGCCACCCCAATTGATTTTTAAATTTATTTTTGTATTAAATAATACGAAGAACAATGTTTGCTTAAGCTTCAGATCCCCCCATCGGGGGATACCGTGAGTTCGCGGAGGAGAGGCTGCCGTATAAGTAAGCAGGCTCTCGTCAACCCGATGGCACAATAATGGTGGTGTGGCTCTTCGGTCCCACTTCCGAAGAAGGGTCGTACCCCGGTAAAACGGGGGGTTGCTGCATGAGCCACTCGTAATAGGGGCTATTATGCAGTGCCCGACTATCTGTTGCGACGGACGGTCTTTCAGTTGTTTACCCGGATGCTTTGGCAGAGCGGGGTGATGCTTTTTGGTCTGGTCAGATCCCATGGTGTATAAAAGGAAGTTTGAGACTTGTAGGTATATGGAGTTCTCTCCAGCGACATTAGAAGCTTTATTTAACGCGATTTCACAAGTTTAGGCTATTTTTAAAGAGGCATAGACTTTTTTGGTACCCCAAGTGAACAGTTTTTTACAAAAGAAAGCTAATTCATATAACTAAACATGTAAATCCCCTTGTTTTCTGCAATGAGAAGGAAAAGACTCGAAACGTGTAGTCCAAGTCAGTGACTTCGGTTTTCCTGTCAATAGTATGGATCTTAAAATGATAATAAACGCTTATTTTACTAAGAAGGTGCGGTAATAGATAGATAAATTAATAACACAACCACAAAGAATTGGATAAAAGGATTTCTAAAACGCCATCCTAATTTGGCCGAATGCAGTGACGTAAAACTGTTAATTATAATCAGGTATTTATGAAATTTATTTTTCTTGTATATTTCCAGCCAGGCTATCAATAAATATATCAAGAATTGCATCCAGATAATTTGTTTTTGTAATTTACTGAAAAAAATTAACCAGTGCATGCAAAGTATCCCCACCTATGAAGAAACTTTGCACCAAAATTTCTAAAAATCATAATTAATTATTAAATCACTTAATGATCCAAATTTTGCTGCAAAACGTTTCTCTAATATTAGCTCAATGAAGAAAGCCTTTTCTTTAGAGAAATAAATGTAACTAATCTCGAAATTCTGTCGGAAGTCATGAAAATCGATGCAAAGTAACCCCGTTTTACGGTATTCATTGACTTTAGCGGAAATTCTGCATCAGTCATAATAAAGTTTTTAGAATATTAAAAATATTTATTCACTATATTATATTTAACATGTTAAGTTCCTCGAAATAAAAATGCAATTTCTCCCTCGGAAACAACATTTTCTAACAAGCTCATTCCTAAAACAAATGCCCTTTGGAAACTCATTGAAATAAATATTTAGCTTCCGAACTCCTTTAAAAATTGTTCAATACCAATTTCATTCTCGATTGAGCGCCTTCACACAACCAAATGATAATAATGTAGAAGACGGTAGTATCGCTTAACATTTAGAACATTCACTTCGAATGGAAGCGAAACTTTCGAGAAAGCTGATGTGTTTCCCGGTTCAATTAATTAATAGCTTCTTGACACACATTCTCTGTAATCGTGTTTCTCTCTCGAGGAGCGTTTGTGTACATAGAAGAATGGGAAAGAATTAAGCACGGACGGAACGCGGAAGGTTGGAGTTTGTCTTTGGAAATTCAGAAAGTAAATAGTTTCACGATGTGTGATTGCAATTCGAAATTCTAATTATATCTCTCCTCTCATCGAGTCTTTAAAATAAATGAAATGAGTCACTTAGGAATTGAAAGTTAGTTGTGATGACAAAATTGCAGTTTTGCTTGAAATTAAGGGAGTTTTGAAGTAACGATAGTGAATAATGAAAAGCTGAGTAAGTTTGAAGATGTGATTAATACTCCAGTTTCAACTTTACTGCCATCTGAAACTTGAATACGTTAAAATAGTTGTTATTAACCAAGTTTTTCACTTCATAATATCTTTTTGTGAAATGCAGGAGATAACAGACTTATATGCAGAGCGATTTTTTTTAATGTTTTATTATAATTTTCGGGTCAAAAGAAACAAGTTTCAAAATCTCTTAACCACCTCTTACATACTAATATATATGGTATGACTGCAGAATTTTTTTTTCGTGTTTACGAGGCTGTGTGACTGTCCCTATTTGCTATAACTTGCGACTGCCGTACCTTACCACTGGCTCTTCAACTTTTCCTCCTCCCGCAGAACCAATGTCAGAGTAATTTTCGTTTAGTTAAACATTCGATGGAAAAGCTGTCTACATTTGCATTCTTTTCCACCTTATTTTTGGCTTGTAATTTCAGCCTTTATGAAATTAGGAGTGAAAATGGTAAGATAATTTCCTTTTCCTTTTATATTCTTTATTGCGGAAAATAGAAAATGACTAATTGTTATTCGTAAGTAGGGCATTCGCTTTCGGCAATTATTGGATTCTTCCATACTATATTGCTTTCTACTCTCAGTAGTCCATGCATTAACTGGCTGCATACAATACAATACAGCAATATACATTTCAGTTATTTTTAATTGTTTTTATCTCTCCCAAGGTACTGCAATACTTAATTGTTCTTATATAAGGGTTTGTTGCATTTTACACACCTGGCCACGACAGAAAAGAATCTGCTTTCAGCTTCCGGTTCGCCGATTTGATTTTTATTTTCTTTTTTTCCTTTCATATAAAATATTCACTTAAAGATAAGAGGTGAAACATAGAGAGAAAAGAAAGACGTTATGATGAACACACGTTTACAATATATTTAGTTTTGGTGAATTAGAAAATTGGGTGTTGCCTTTCTAAGAATACGTAAGTAAAAATACTTTTTAAGGAATATTATCGTCTCTCATACAACCACTCAATAAAATAAAAATGTTTAATCAAAACAACAATAAAAATCTTACTGATTATAAAGAAAATAAGAACGTCTTCAATAACTTCCAATTATTTACGTTATCCAATATTATTTGTATAGATGATTAAATACGAGTATAAAAGAAAGTATTTTTGACTTTACTTGAAAATATATTTTCAAATACAAAAGCGGGTCTCGCCGCCCTCCGAGTGGGTTCGCGACCGGCACCCACTTTGCTCAGCACCGTCCTTGCCAACTCACTGCTTCGAGGCTCTCATCCACTACTTTTTTCAGTTTTAAATACTGCATTAAAATCAGTAGATTTCATCCTCTTTGTAGGCGACAGATTCTTTAAAATTGTAAAATCTTTCAACAAACCTCATCTAGTTATCAGTAGATTTCATCCTCTTTGTAGGCGACAGATTCTTTAAAATTGTAAAATCTTTCAACAAACCTCATCTAGTTGTAACGTTTTGTATAACTTTTTCATGAATTTCGGCATGAAAGTCTTCAGACTCATAAATGCAGAATGATATCGCCCTGAATAAACAGTTTCTATCACCTATAATAGGTATTTTACAATATTTTTGACGCGTCATTCTGAGGAACCGTTGGGATCTACATATTTAAAATAATATAGTAAAACTTTCAAACAGATCGCCAACCCCAACCACTCGACGGATTTCGATAATTTTTATTTCATATGAGCTTATGACGTTTAGATATATTGTCAAGAGTCTCCTGTCCCACACCACCTTCCATTTTCCAACGAAATCCAAAAAACACTTCTCCACTATACATTGTCTATGGAGAAACACATTGTAGAAATCCCCCAGCCCCAACCAATTTCGACAATTTTTATTTTATATGAAAGCTAATGACGTCTAGATATGTCATCAAGAGTCGTCTGCGCCAAACACCCCCAATTTTCGAACGAAATCGAAAATACATATAGACAATGAACGGTGGAGAAATGATTTTCGATTTCGTTCGAAAATGGGGGTTGGGGCAGGCGATCCTTCATTGCAAATACAGACGTCATAAGCTTTCATATGAAATAAAAATTGTC
The DNA here is from genome assembly GCA_013235015.1 of Araneus ventricosus. Taxonomy (NCBI): domain Eukaryota; kingdom Metazoa; phylum Arthropoda; class Arachnida; order Araneae; family Araneidae; genus Araneus; species Araneus ventricosus. The sequence continues at coordinate 128,521 of BGPR01000290.1, forward strand.
AAAAACGGACGGGTGATTGGGGCTGTGGGATTTCTACAAGGCTTTTCCCCATAGAAAATGTACAGTGGGGAAGTGTTTTTTCAATTACGTTCGATAATGGGGATGGTTTGGGGCAGGCGACCCTTGATGACATTATCTAGACGTCGTGAGCTTTGATATGAAAAAAAATTGTCGAAATCGGTCGAGTGGTTGAGGCTGGCGGACTCAGTGAAGGTTTTTTATCACATTATTTTAAATATATAGATCATTGTTCTTACAGAAAATGTGAGGTGAACGAATGTTCAGCACCGAAGACTCATTCCTGAAAAAAGAAATTAAAATTTTCAGATACTTCAATAAATAAATCAACTATGTCATGACGTTTTAGAGCAGGGAATGATTACTAACGTTGACACCATCTTGACGCCTTGTAAAATTTCCACAAAATGAGCTAGCAAGAAACATATTGCACAAAAGTTCATTAGTTTGATGGGAATTTTATTCATTTCATGAATATTCTTTAAAAAGTTAGATTGGCTGTTTCTATTTCTGATTTGAGTGTATGGTATTAAAATATAATCTAGAACAACTACTCTTGTTTTCCAAAACTATATATCAGGTAATTATTTAGTAATTCAGTGAAAAATGCCGTATGCCTGATAATTAATTCAAAGTATGTTACTGAAGATTGGATCTTTTTCAAAAAAACTCATTTTATCACTAATATACTTTACCCTTGAATATTTTATCATTTGAATTAAAATTTTAAAACTCAAGCAAAACAATTCATTAATTCCAGAGTTTTTAGCATCTTGGCAAGGCAAATTATAGTATCTTCGTAAGAATAAAAACTCTTTGAGTTTTTCTTAAAAGCAACACAAATATATATCTTCATTTCATTTTCTAATGCAAAAAATATACAAATTCTATGTATTAATTTGAATTTTAAAATATAACAAAACTTTCAGTTTTCTACTGAGTAATGCAAGAAAGCAAATAACATAAGTAAGGAATTACATTAGCTCAATAAATAAATTGTTGCATAGAAAATGCAAGTACAAAATTGAAGCTGTTGTATCACCACTTGCTATGTTTCCAAATTAGCATCGCAAGAGACAATAGCATATGTTTTAGCAAACTATGCAGAAAATGTGAATTCAAAATAAATACAAAAATATCATCACCATTTATTAAAAATATAACGATACTCAAACGCTGAGAAATACCTGCGCATTCTGCTAAATATAAAGCCGATACAAGCGAAGACATTTTAACTTGTATTCATCCTCAATGTGCCTGATATTTCCGAATTACCAGGCTCTTCTTTCTTTAAGTTAAATTATATGCTCAGAAACACATGCTATGCATCCAACTCAGCATCTTATCAGAAAGTAATTGCCATAATTTAGCAAAATAATAGCGAAAATTGAGATTCAAAATAACATATATGGTCACCACAAAAACTCCAAAGTATTCGGTCAGAAATGAAATCAGCCCTTTGACAAGTTAAGCCATTTCGAGTTTTATTCAACATCAAGATACCTGGATTGCAGCTATTTAAAGATGTAATAATCCCGCAGATAACTTCCTGTAAATCGTTTATTTGAATAAACTCTCCAAAGCGGTAAATGACAACCTCGATTCTTATCCTGGCTCTTTAAACACTCCCTTGAAAGCTTTTCTGTTTATGCAATTATTTGAAACGCAGCAATTTGCAGGGCTATTGTACTACGAGGCAGCGGAATTAATTTAAAAGGGTATCTGCAAATAAATCTCGCTTTAACAAAAATCTATTCAATTACGATCGCAGATCTAGGAGACTCCATAACTCCATTCCTCATTTCTACGATTGGAAATTCAACTATTGTATGGAGTTTAAAATATCCAGGGAATACGGAGCTATTAGAGAAATTAGAGTTCAATAAAGACATAGGAAAGGATTCTGACTGCTTGAGTATGTTAAAATAAATTAAAATGTATTGTTTGTGTCGAATAGATTTCTACATGAAATCTTGAGGGAAATACAAATTGCCTTTGCGAAAGACTGTATATACAATAGTGGCTAGTGAAACGTGATATTTATATTTTTAATGAATATGGCATTGTAAATATAAATTAGATAAATAACACTGTTGGAAAAAGATAATTTTGATAGGTTTACAATAGTAACGAATAATTGAATCATTGTTTTAATGACTGTTCCATCCTTTAATTGATGTTGGGTAACTTCAAAATATTAACTTTAATTGATGAATGAAAATATGGTTAAATTAATTGCACCACTTCAATCTCCTCTCAATCAACAATAAAGGAATTTCATCAACTGCAATACTTCAGTTTTTTTTTTCTGACTATAATGATCTAAAAATGTGTTATTAATATAGGATAGCAGTATAGTAACTTTATTTAAGGATTATGTTGAGTGGTATGCATAGAAAAGTCGTAGATATAAAATTAAATCTTTAATGAAACATCTCAACATAATAAATATAAAATAGAAACAATTATTACCACAAGTTGTGGGACATCACTTCACGTACATCACCGCTGGAGTGGGTTCTTACAATACTATTTTCCACAGGGGGATAGTGGTTAAATCAATCCACTTTATGATTATTAAACCGAAAGGGCGGATGATTAGTTACTTACAGTCCACAGATTGACTATTCTGCAAGGGTATGTAGTTTTGTATTCAGTTCCAAACGTTGACCACGCTGCAAGGGCAGATGGTTTAGGTTGACCACCGCTAAGGCGGGTGGTATATTATGGAATACGAGCCACTGCTGGTACGAGTGGCTGCTGCATGGTTGGATTGTTATAATCCGTGATGAAAGTGAGACGACCTCTCTCACTCAGATTTTATCTCACTCTCGTTAATTAGTTGTTGGAGTTGTAGGTGGCGCTTCAAGTGCGCGTTACCTAACAGATTACAAATATTACACCATGTTTCAAATTCATATTAGGTTATTAATTAAGCAAATATAACTTCATCATAACATTTTACCAGTACTATTTAAAATATGTAAAACATAATTATCTTATTTCATTGTAAACACATAAAGATATTTATTAAACAGAATGCTTTCAGATTATGATATTTTTCTATTGAAATACAGAAAAATAAACGATATTAATTATAAGTTTCAGTGAAACTTTATTGTATATTTCAAAAATGGCTTTAAAATACTGGAATTTTCTTTCAGTTAATTGAAATCTAAGTTTTATTACTTCGTGTTTTGAGATCTAGATGCAATTAAATCCTATTCCTGATGAATTTCATCAAAGGAAATCTGTGATGTCTTTCGTAAAATTCGTTTCTCTGGAGTGCTTCATTAATTTCTGTAATATGAGAGATTTCGCCTGATAATTAAAATTCTTCACATTATCAGAGTTTTCAAGTATTTTCGATGAGCATGGATTAATAATCCATTATTTGAATAAAAGAAGTTCATCTAAAGAGTGTTGTTGTTTGCAAAAATTCAAATGGAACTAATTTAATGATTCCTAAACAGTGTATATTTATATTTGATTTCTTGGCAAAGCTCCTCCTTTTCGGTATTTTGAAGTTGGTCCTGTTAATGCCTTCTTAATTAATGAAATATTTTGATTGACATATTACTAATAGAGAAATTAATTTATACTTTAATATCTTAAATGTATGAAAATACAAAAGAAAAATGTTGTATTTGAATTCATTTATAAATTTTCGTTCGAATTAATTCGATGCCTGAAGAGACTATACAAATGATTACAAAAATAAATTACACAAAATTTAATCAAAATAAAGTAGGAAAGACTAAACATTTTACTATTATTTACTATTATTTATACTACCACACTAATATTTATTTGATCGCATAATTGGATACCGAACTAATTACAGACTGTCATAGAAAGTGTCTAGATGCTCACTAGAGCTNNACAACAAGTATGGCTCACGTAATGAAATATTTATATGCCTACGGTTATTTAGAGACCACTGTCGCAGGAAACATCCAACAAATAAATGATGATCTCTCTGTCTGGCTGGCTAATGCGGGAATATATGAATTGCATCCTTCCATTATGGTGGATGGACCACTACCTTTTTCTAAATGATACAGATATCCGCAAAGTATCGCCATGGTAGTCATAAAAAATAAACGCATATTTACGTCTAATATTTTTTCTGACTTTCCCTTACTTCTGTAACCGTTTCCTTCTTAAAAGCGGAAGTTTCCGATAATTTGTTCTGTCATGTATCAACTTAAATAGTTTAAATAATATCTGCTATCCGAAAAATTACATTCTTATGGATGCTAATTAATCATACTTTCTTTTGCCTAGCTTACTTAGGAATTTTAGTTGCTTTTTTCGTGATGGTTCGGAATCTAGCTTACACAGGAAGCAATTTCCATTTAATGAGAAACTAAAATGTAACATCAAAAAGTTAATTTATAGTAGACGGAACATTCCATAAATTGCCCTTTTATGTGCACTTTAATGGTGCATAGGCATTCGGATATATTATAATTCAATATAAAATATAAACAGTATTAATATTGATTTTGTACTGGAAATTAATTGCTTTAAATTAGAACTGAACTTGACATGCACATTTTTCGAAAGAAACCGACCACTGCATTTAGTATTGCTATAAAACAAGCTACGATACTGTCGGTCTTCAGCCATGTTTAGGATCCTCAATATCACAAAAGAATCTTTTACTTTAATAACAGAAGTTAAGATGAATAAAATAAAATTGCTAACTGAATTTTTCTTCATTTCAGACAAGAATTAGGAATTTTTCATTTACCGTTTTGTTATTCTGTTTTATTCACTTTATTTCTACTTAAAAAGTTTATTTAAGATATAGTAGCAGCTATCACTACAACAAATGTTTATTTACATTGCTCTTATTCGTCATCGTGTTAAAATATTATTAAAAATATTTAATCAACTACTACATTTTAGTTTACATTTAGTACCTTTTCATAATATAAAAGTTTTAAACAAATCTTTCAATATTATAGCAGATGCATCAAAATTTTTAAAAAACTTGCTCTAAACAACCACATTTGAAAAGACATTGACGAAGAAAATATTTTAATTGTAAGTTTCGGTGAAAGCCTCGAAACATGTGCATCGAAAATAATTTTCATTTTAACTGTCCATGTATTGCGTACCTTCTACTGAAAAGTAAGTTTTTTGCGCACATTTCTTGAAATACCATTCTGAAAAATAAATTACATCAAATGAATAATTTTCATTAAATGTGGTAATTAGTATATTATAACCTACCTATCTATTAACTTTACAGTAAAAAGGAAGAAATTATTCTAAATTCTTCCAATATTTCTATATAACGCTAAGAAGAATGAAAAAAAGTAAAAATCTACATAACGCTAAGAAGAAATAAGAAAAAATCTAAAAAGAAAAAAAAATGAAAACATTTTACATTGAAGACATTTCAAACTAATTGGAATAATATCATTGGTGATAATATACTTATATACTTCTAGATTAAACGCTACAGTCATTTAATTTTGAGAATAAAATTATCCAAAAAATGCAAAAGGCATGATTATAACATATTTTTCTCATACAATGTGCATTTTATGACGCATTTTGCTTAAACTTTCTTTCTCTACATCTGGAAATTACTAAACTTAGAGAAGTGGCAAAACAGTCAGGCGTGTAGAATGTAAGCGATATTTTAATTTAAAGAATATTTAGAGGATTTATTTCAAAGGAATTTACACTATTATATGTGTTTTGTGTATTTATACGATATATGCATTAAAAATGAGTTTCCTACAGTGATAAAAAATATTTAATTAATTTAGAAGATATGGAAAAGCCTAGCTCCTAAATACTGATTATAAATCTTTTTAACCATTTGTAATGTGTACATAATTCAGTTGTTTAAGTATTGAGTTTCTGTGCTTTCTTATCAGTCAAATAACATTATTTTGATGAATATCATTTGATCAAATAATTAACTGATTTCTTGTTCCACAAGTCATATAAAGTGTTTGAAACTTCCTGAGATTTCTTTTTTCTAAGAAAAGGAGATTATTTGTTGTATAAACACAATTAATGAAATCTTCGCGTATGTGTATGACTTTTATTGCAAATTTCTCAAATATCATTTGAAGGAAATCACTAGGGATTGTATTCAATTTCATTTTATTCTCCATTTATAAATGTAATAACCGTTGTATCCACATAATTGGAGAAATATTTATGAACATTAAAATGAAATCGATATTTGAAATTTGTATCTAAGTTCCAACTGTTATTTAATCTAACAGATAGCAAATAAAGTGGGAAACTCTTACGACTTTGGGTGCGGCATTCTAAAGATTGGAGATGTGGTTTTCAGCCCTTAGCAATGGGTGACGGAAGCCGAAAGGTCACTATCTCCATTCTTCGAGAATCTATAAAGATAGCTAAATGCACTAAACAAAGCATGCAATAAACTCAAAAGTTGACAATAGTCAACTTTTTATGAGTAAGAACGCAAATATAACCGAGCTATCCGAGATAACGTCCGCACCTAATGGAGGGTTAATTATTTCATGTTATTCGAGAAAGTAATTTTTTTAATGTATTGCTTGAATTTTTGCTATTATATTAAAATAGTGAAAATGGGATTTAAGCATATTTTAAAAATTAGTCTAAAAGTCAATAAAATTAGTTAAAAATTTTATTCTGAGGTTTGATGAGGACATTTAAGAGACCATTTTGTAATTATGATACAGATCGAATGGCGAGAATGCCACTAGGTCCCGCACTCTCTTTTAAGACGCCAGCAGCACATTAACCAAAGACGTTTGACACATAAAGATTTACCGTGCAGTCAGACGCTAGAACTTTGATGGTATTGGATATCGATTCCTCGACAACAAAATAATCGACTATAATGATAAAATAATGAATAAAATATCCAATTCATAAGCGCTATCTTCTATTTTGATTACACTCTTCTGCCAGAATTTCGGAAATACAAACATAAAATAGCTTATCAATTGTCATTCTATTATTTTCCTCTTTGCCTTAAAAAGACCTATACACTCTGACCTAAAAGTTTATGGAATCTTGTATTTTGCCTGTATTTTTTGTTGTATGTGATGTATTTCGATGTAACTCACTGTATAGATATGTTATGTCCATTATATTGAAAAAACAACTGTTATACCCCGTATATTTATTGCCAATTTGTAAATCGTAGAATAAACAGAAATAACCTGTCCCAAAAGTTTATAAACAAATGCAATTTTATGCAAATACGGTATCGGTAATCATGACGTCGATTCGGAGCCTAATAAATACGTTGTAAGAGAAGGAAAGCTGTCATTTGTTCTGCGTTTCAAGATGCCTAAAGCTTCGCAGCTCTCTAATGAAGTGAGTAAAATCCTGCATCTGAAATTGCTCGGTAAGACAGTTAAGGAAATATCGAAACTTATAAATCGTTCTAAAAGTATGATTTATCGTGTATTAACTCGTAAGACGCCATATGAGCCAAAACTACGTTCGGGAAGACCACGTGTGACAGATATTCGTAGTGATAGACGGATACAAAGAATAGCGTCAAGTCAGAAAATGTCGATATGCGAAATTACTAGGGCTTTCCGGTTGCGAATCTCCAAGAACACTGTTCATAGACGAATTATAGAATCTGGTTATATGATCCACGCAAAATTGGCCCGTAGATCACCACCCTCAATGCTTCACATTAGTAAGAGATTACATTGGGCTCATAATAGTATGTCATATGGAGATAAATGGATGGCTGACCTTTTCAGTGATGAAAAAAATGGAACCTCGATGGACCAGACGGGGAATATAAAAT
>BGPR01000290.1:146333-254677 GCA_013235015.1 Araneus ventricosus
CCAAAATTGTGTTTTTCGGACTCGGGGAGGTCTAAAAACTGGAGATTCGTCAAAATCTCGTGTTGAAAAATTTACGATCAACGATTATAATTCTTTCTCTTTGTATACTTCGTTTACTAGAATGTAAAAAAGATCAAACCTTTTTTTCCTATCAATTTTACGAAAATGCGCTAGCTACGAAGTAAAATATTATTGAATTTTTTTTTCTACAGACAATTTTTTGCAAACTTCGCAAAATCAAAGAATAAGGAGAAAAATTTAACACCTATTCGAAATTAATCAGGTGCCTTTTCACAATTTATAAATGTCTTGGACGTTATCGGTGTGATATTCAAAAACATTTTTGGGCCTTTTCATACCAAATATAAAGGAAATTTAACTAACATAAAACTGACACTTTACTGTTTTTCTTAAAAAATAAAATTATAGATCTAATTCAAATATATCATACAGCTTGGAAAATAAATAAGAGTCTCATTATTATCCATTAAAGTTCAGAATGAAAATAAAAACCTGTATATAAATCAGAATTTTATTTAAAAAAATTATACTTTACAAATCACAGCACACACACAAGATATTGTGATAAAACACACTGTCTAGCATGTGACGGTGGAGTTTGGAAATAATTCAATGCCTGAGACTACTATTATTATTAGAAGTACTGTCTTCAAACTCGTTAATAACGTGTCGGGATGCATTATAGGTTTGTAACACATATTAGTGGATTCTTGTCTCATAGCATCTATTAAAATTCAGCTCGCAATTGGCATAAGAGCTACCAAAAGCAATGTAATTCAGGCATTTAGATTTGATCACTTAATGAAGAATGTATATTAACAAAACTATAACGCTCTAAGGAACTAGTGCATAATACATAGTATCATGGAAGCAAGCATTGATATTTTCTTAGAAATGGTTTTAGTCTTCCCAGCATTTAAAAAAAGAAATAAACTATTTTCCACTATTGAAATAAACTTAAACTGCAGATGTTATCAGATCTTTAATAAGGATAACTCCAAAGTCTGAAGATCATTAGTTGATATTATTTACGTTTATCCATGTGTAAACAAAATTTTCGAACAATAAATACAATATTTTAAACATAAAAAAAAAAATTTTCATTTTCTTTTAACATTTGTTTCAATGTTTGTTCTAGAGATAAAAAAATAAATTGAATAATAATTATTTGAAAAAATAATTGTTTTTTTTTCGGAATTTATTTCATTTTGATGAATTTAAAAGAAATTCTAAGTAGTGTAATATAGAAAACTCATCTAGAAAAAAAACTGCTATAGTTTTAAAAAATCACACCTAAACCTTAGTTATTTTTTTTTCAATTCAATGTTATATAACGAAATAAACAACCCCCCTCTTTTCTTATCACCCCAGGCTTCTCAAAGTTTTCTATGCTTGAATGGGGTATTGAAAGAGATTGGGCAACAAAATCTATTTTACTTAACAATTCGATTAAAACATTGATGCATTGAAATAAAATCTTATATAACATAAGTGTATTACGAGAAAACACTTGAAACATAATACAATTTCAATCCAGGCTGACAAACATTAAACCGGACTTATACAGAATCCAAATTCGGACACACACAACTAGAAAAAAAAATCCAAAACTGACCTTCTTTCTGAAAGAAGACCCCAATGCAGATAGCGTTAAAATGCCCCAAGCTATAGGGGTGTGGGGTCTTGGATCCTGTGGTATCTCTAATTTGCAGTAAGTACATTCTTATCAGCACTCATTGTGTCGACCGCTACCCTACCCAGCTAATCAATCAAAATGTCAAACCACGGAAGGGGGAAGAAATTCGGAAAATTACGTTCATCTCGCTTTAGAGACAGTTCACAAGAGACGTATATTTCAGTGCTGACCGCTTTCGGCGTATCTCTGACCACACGTTGAAATGCGTGTTATCCGCTTATGGGATAGTCCAAGGTCGACGTAGAAATACGTGTGAAACGCTCAGAGGGTTAAATGTTATCTTACTTACTCCCGTAAGTAAGTAAATTCAAGTTTATTGAGTCCTGTTCCTTCCAAACAATGAAAAACGCGGCGGAAAAAATTGTTTTATTTAGTTTATAGAAAAGACCTAACCAGTTAGTGATTTTTCTTAAATTCCTAAAATTACTCATTTTATAAATGCCCAAATGAAAGGGAAAGACATTTAATCTTGAAAATCTCGCCTCAATGCATTAAAGGCAATCTCGGAACAAGCAATATCAAGAAGAAAAATATATGAAAAACACGTGAATCGCTTGGAATTTTGAGAGCTGAGAGACGAAAAACACCGTTTCATTTAGCTTATATATTAGCTTATTTATTTCAGTATGTTTGCCAGGAAATCTAATGACGTTACTTACTCTCTCTATTCGATGTTCATTTAACTTAACAAATTTTTAAGTGATCATAATTGAATATGTAGATGTTTTTCTGATGAAGAATTTACAAAGCTAGTGTTAACACATAGAATTGACAACAAAATAAAGGAAAATAGCAATATCTTGAATAACAAGGAGTGAATGAAAGAAAAATAATGAATGTAGATGATGACGAACAACATGAGGAAGCTTACATCAATGCACAGGTTTTGAGTAACGTATAAGAGATGGATAGCCATTGCGTGTTAATTGTGGAATACAAGGAATAGGAAGATTACTATTAAAGACTTTTGAGACAGGGAGGACATAGTATATTCAGTGTATTGAATGCAGGATAAGCTAGAGTTATTGTACAAGGGCATGTGAGTACTTATTACAGCCGCATTATATTTTTATATTTTCGTTGTCATTATGAATTTAATCTTGTTTATTATTCTTTTTCTTGAATTCGGATTCTCCAGGACTCTTTGGAAACCCAGACTTTCGAGTGAAGTAGAAGATTTCCTAATCTGCCAAGAGAGAGTCAATGGGCAAGATGTCGCATAGTGGATGGGATCGCCGATTTCTCCGCAGGCACAAGAGTCACTATCCGATAAATAGAAATGGTTAAAGAATGAAGGGAATAGACCGTGTCCTGTGACAAACAGACTTTCTTCACGTGTCCAAAAGTCTGGTTTTAGGTTAACTGTTTTGAGCACTTTATGAACAGAACGTCCAGTGTTTCCATTATTCCAAAGATTTTGCCATTTTTTAAAAAACAGTTCTTGTAAATGTTGTTTGAGTTCGCATCGAGGGTTTAGAGCTTTCATTACAACACCTTCTGTGATGGCTTTTTTGGCGAGAGCATCGGCTTCTTCATTACCCCGATAGCCAGTATGGGCTTTGATCCATCTAACCAGAATATTTCGATTCCGTGTGAGAAGGGACTGAATGTCTCGGACAAGTTGATGAGGGGTATGAGGATCAAGCACTGCCATTACCCTCTAAAGGCTGTCTGTCCAAATTTTAGTTATTTCGTTCCATTGACTTGCTCCGATGATCGCTTCTTTCAGTCCCATTATTCGGCCTGAAACACTGTGTGGAATATTTCTAATTTTCCCTTCCATTCTAAGACTTTGCTGCCGTTTTCGAATGCGCAATATTCAGTCATCCAGACCCAGTATTAGTTGCATTACTTCTAGCGTTCTCTTATTGCCGCATTTAGATGATGTTATTTTGTCAGTATCAGTGCCAAGTTTATTCCATACCGATGTGCAGTTAATTCCAAAACCAACAGATTTATCAACTGAGCAACAAGCTCAACTCGATGCCGTAATAGGAGCATGTGCTGACGTCTTTTATTCTAGTGACGACAACATTGGACTGTTCCCTCATGTGGAATTTAAAATGGACTTGCAACACGACAAACCTATTAGATCCCGACAGTATCGCCTTTAGGAGCCCGATCGCTAATTTATGAACATTCAAATTCAAAAATGGATTACATTTTTTGTCGCCCTTCACATTCTGCTTATGCGGCCCCTGCCTTCATTGTGGAGCAACCCTTTCATGAAAGCACCCAAGAAGAGTGGTTATAAATATTTCACGCACGATAAATAGTTGATAGATTGATCGAAACCCGATTTATCAAATGGATGACGTTATTAAACGCACAGCAGGTAAAAGCAACAATTCAAAAATGGATGTAAAATCAGCATTTCACACAATTCGCATACGACAAAATGACATTTATAAAATAGTTTTCGTGACGCCTGATGGACACTTTGAATTTCTTCGCATGCCATTTGGAGTCAATAACGGCCCATCAGCAATGACTAGAGCTATTAAATCACCTTATGACCATTTAGCACCACATAATGTAAATACATGCACTGATGATATTTCAACATCGCACAATGATTTCAACTACCATCAAAAAGTACTTTACAAAATCCTTGAAGCAACTCGCAACGCTTGTTTTAAGTTGAACTCAGAAAAGTCGCAGTTTGCAGCTTATGAAATTTTTCTTTTCGGTCGAATTCTTTCCCAAGATGGTGAACGCCCGGATCCAGAACGCACAGCATCAGTTGAACTTTATTCAACTCTGAAATCAATTCATGAAATTAGAAGCTTCCTTGGCTCTACCAATCAGTTCAGAAAGCATATTCGAAATTACACTGTCATTGCCAAATCACTCATTAGTATTCTTAAAGGACTAGAAAAAAGAACCAGCAATAATCCTATTGCTGACCAACAGCACACATTCGAGACCTTGAAAAGTGCTATTACCATCGTTCCAGTCCTTGCTTATTTTAAACAAAGTCTGCCCACTTTTGTAGAAATTAACGCGTCATATTCTAGACTTGATGCATGTTTGTCTCAAGATCAAGATGACAAACGCCGTGTTATTAAATACGTCTCATGCACACTAAAAGTTGCTGACACACGTTACCCTAGCAATGAGCTACAATGTAGTTCTGTGCACCGGGCACTTACTGAAAAATTTCGACTTGATCTCCTTGGCCATAAGTTTCAACTTATCACTGACAACTATACAACAGCATATTTTGTCTCAAAATCTGCAGTCAATTATTATTTGCTCGCTATTTGGTAGATTTGGTGCAATTTGAATTTACAACCGTTCATCGTTTTGGAAATGGAAAGGTCATTGCTGATCATCTCTCACGTTATCCAACACTAGCTATATATATATCGCCTACTAAACGAAAAAAATCCTACAAAAAATAATGTCAAGCATTCTCAATTACAACATCGATAACAATACCGTCGTGCGTTTAAGGAACAATGGATCAAAACCTGTAGTTGTTATTATAAAGAGTATGCGAGAGAAAGCTTTTAGCCTGCTATGATGATGCCGCGCATATGGACGCCAAAAAAATCCTCCACAATTTGCACTAACGTTCCTGGTGACCAAATATGCGAAATGAATGCAAAATATACGTTCAAAGTTGTCACAAGTGTCAAATTGTTGACCGTCGTACCGCTAATGCATATGGATTATTGCAGAAGTTGCCGATCCTTACTACACCATGGTAAATTGTATCCGCTGATCACATTATTTGCCTATCGCAACTATTGCTAGAAACACCAACATGTGTATTCACATTGACCATGCCACATGTTGAGATAAGATGTTGAATAAAGATGTTGTTTATAGCCGTCGAGTTTGTTATTTGCATCATAACTTGACGGCTATAAACAACAACATCTTTATTCACATAAACAAAAGCGACGTCTAAAAACAAAACAAGAAATGATTCGAAACTGAATTTCTGCTCAGTTGCGCATCTATTTGTAGTAACATTAAACTCGATCTCGGCAGTTCACTTCTCTGTCTGAAGTCTTGACCGCAGCGCCACACCATACGTTACGTGATCGCAACGCCTTTTGTCTCTCTTGCTGCTCATAACAGCGACCGGTGCTTTGTATCACAACTTAATACTTCGATATGGGCCGCCAAGTATGCATATATCAGACAGGGAACTGCATGTACCTCACGCCACACTCAGCGGTTCTTACAGAAATACGGAATAACACATTACATGATGCCACCTTTTTCTCCCGAAGCAAATAGTATTGTGAAAAGTGCCACTGGCACCATTGCCTCAAATCTCAAAGGAATAGCTCATGAAAACGAGGAAAAATGGGACGTTCTGCTACCAAACGCCTTACTGGCAATTGACACCACAAAACAAAATTCAATAAGGAAGACGTCTTTTTTTGTTTCATGGCTACGAACCACGCCTTCCCAGTGAACTTCCCATTGCAAGTTTCATTGATGTTACTCCTCGCGAAGGTCAACTTGATCTTCTCATCTTGGCCAGTTCCGAAGCCACAAATAATGTGTATGAAACACACTTGGATAATAAATGGAAGTTTGATCTTCATCGCCTACCCCTTTCTTTTAAACCTGGAGATCTCGTATTGTACGACTGGCCGAAAGATGGCCGTATACTACGAGATCAAGTCTATGAAGGAACAAAGAAAGTTTTGGGAGGCCGTTCACGTGCAGCATTACCGTGCATACTACAAACGAAATACGCTGAATTGCAAGCTCAGAGGAAGAGCAGGAGGCGGGAGTGGAAGTAGATAACCACTAAAATGTTCCCGGCCCCAAAACCGATGACTAAGGATCGAGGCGATATGACATCCGTCGAAACCGTCTACCACCCAAAAGAAACGAACAATCTCTTCGATAAATTTCCTTTTCTTTTCGCTTCAATTTCAAAATTTCTGTTCTAAATTTTTCATTGAGCGGTGCCAAATGTAAGGTTCCAATTTAATTTGAAAATTTGTTTTGGTAATAAAATAGTGAGTGGCAACTGAACAATAAGTTTATGACATCAAAGTTGTAAACATTATTCGCTTATCCCTATGCATCGCTGTGTATCTCTATCCGTATTTTCGTTAAATAAATGTTATCTATTTTTATTATCTTAGGCTACATTTCAATTCTAAATTTATATTTAAAGTCATTCACCGTCTAAAACATTTCTTTTATACCTTATTCTCTAAGAAGAGAATATGAAGATCTGTATTTTGTTATAAATGGTTTAATTTAGCATTTTATTATACGTACATAAAAAAAAACGTATCAATAATAGGAGTTTCAGCGTCAGTAGAAAAATCCATCAAGTAAGAAATGTGATATTTTTTATATAATATTTATCCAGTTACATTTAGTTTACTTCAAATGTTTTTTAAATGAAAAAATATCATTCTTAATTTTAGATTTCAGCAACGTATGATAACTCAGAAAAAAGATCCAATTCAATGGATACTACTCAAACAAGGATTTTACATTAAGATAGCTTTATAGAAATTTTTAAAAAAATTATGAAATGGTTATGCACAAGAATATAGCCATTGTCTTATCCCTATTAAATGCCCACCAAATTTCATATCTTGAAGCATTCAACTGAATATGTAATTTGTTTTGTCCCGTTCAGAGTTTCGAGCGTTTAATAGAAATTATTGGACTCCATCTTAATTTACAGCTTGTTTTCACAGATATCTGGAAAATAACCAGTCCTTCCAACTTTGTTTAATTGGTCTTATGGATTAAATGGTGTTTTTTTTTAATTCGGAAATTTTACTTAGGTGCATTATAAGCTGGCCAAAAAGCTTCTTTGAACTAAATTTTAACATTTCACACAAGAATAAGGCTAAATGATTAGTATTCATCAGTAAAGTAATCTTGAATGGTATCAATATAATTCTGCAAAATATGCAATTATTGCTTATAGCAGGTAGTTCATAAGGAACATTACGAGTAAAAGTTATAAAAGATATAAGAACTTTAAATAGAACTTTTTTCTTGACATGACTGAATTCTTATAAAAACTGTTCTCTCTCTTCGAAATTGGCACAAAAAAGTACTAAAAAGATTTGTTGTAAAAGATTTGAAGAAGTTCTTTATATACCTTTGTATATACGTGTCTAAAATTTTTGTTTATGTTTACATAGTGGCTTTAAAAAACATTTCTCTTGATGGAATGAATAGAATTCGAGACATCCTTTCAAACTATAAATGGATGTGGTTGAGAATTCGTTGGGAACTCTGACGGCAACGTGTTTTCTTGAGTTCTGTCAGAACGCTTCTGAATTTACGTGCCTCCCATGACAATTTCTAAATGTATATTTATTTTGCAGCAAAAAATATGAGCAGAACATGTTGTGAAATATACTAGTAATAAAATGCTACAAGTATTTGAGATTATTTTTTACCTATTTGTGTGTATAACACAATTATTTCGCTTTTCTTATTTATGGTTGTATCGACTACTAGTGAGTGTATAATAGGGTTCTTAATTTTCTCAAACTTATGAAATTATGTTCCGTTCCTTTTGTACTGTTGGACTTATTTGTATAGTTTGGTATCCACAAAAGTTTATGCCAAAAAATTCAGGAAATTAATGAGATAATCGAGCGACAAACCGCTCTGAAGATACCAATGAGGTAGACAGTACGCCTGGAGTCCTTCAGCTTTCAAAAAAATTTGAAATAAATAATAACACAAGTTGAAAAATAGAATTTAAAAAATAAATTTAAAATTTAAAAAAATAGCAAGATATGAAAAGAAAGAGCAGAAAATAATAAAATGCTAAAACAATCTACGACATGAAACAAAATAAAATACAAAAATTGACACTTCAGCAACCTGAAGAGAGGCTTCAAATAATTTTTGGATATTAAGTTTTAGTCCTTTAGAAGATTTGGCATTTTTAATGAAGTCCAAGACACCCAGCAGTGGAAAAAACTCTTTCCTAATCTCTGCGAAATTCAGAAGGCAAGACCTAACCATAATTTCACTGCAGCCCATGAGATACGGATTATGGCAAACAGAATGCGAAATCAGTCATTTTCCACATTTGGATATTAGTCACAGAGATTATAATATTTAATTACTTTCGGTTATATTTGTAGTTTCCCGTTCACAAATTAAAGCGAAATTCTATTTTAGGATTATTAATTTGCAATCGAGAATGTATTTTACGAGACTTGAACTCATTTTAGATTCAAATAGGCTCAGTGCAAGTAAAATCTTTCATAGCAATCATCCAATTAACCATTAGTATAAAAATATCGGCACTTTTGGAGATATTACATTTAAATCCAACATTTGGGATTTAAGATTAAAGAAATATAGAGTGAGTTATTGAAGGAGTGGATATAGACAAATCTGTTTCTCCTTACTCTATCATGTTTAATATAAAATAATCGAAAAAGGAGAAACAGAATTAGAAGAGGAAGAGGATGAAGACGACACGCAGACCAAAAAGACTCATGAAAAAATGTTTCCAAATATCCATCTTTACAAGCATGAAAGAAGCAAGTTAAATAAAAGACTATAAAAAGGCAACGAACTGAATGAATGAAATCTTTCATATGATTATATCACAGAATTTTATATATAATATAATTTTAAACCACATAATTCATTGAAAATTTTATCAATCCTATCCTATTCTATCTTACTGCAATAACATAAAAATAAAACAAGCGAGACAAATAATATTTGGTATGTGATTTTTAAATTATAATTCTATCTCTATATCACATTTTTGACTAAATCTGTCATAGGAAAGAGGTTTTATTCTCCCAAATGCATATTTGATTTTTTTCCACTACAGCTCAAAACTATACAGAAAATGCAGTAAGTATAGAAGAGTAAGTCGAGGCAGAACATCCCTGCTTGCTTTTAATATGACCATCTAAATCAACTCCACATAATTCTTATCTTACTAATGCCCACTTCTATTACTTAAAGTAATCACTTTGCTAAATCCTTGCGATCGGTGTTAACCAAACCCGAAAAGAAATTTAATGCTTAATAAGGTCTCTGGTTCCAGAGTTCTATGATGGGACTGCTATAAGGGACACTCTGATTTAGAACACTGGCCACAGGATCCGTGATTACGCCTTGTTTGGATCGTCGTTGTTAGAAGTCCATTCGGAGTGGGCTGTGGCCTCATTAGATGAAATACTCGTGATTTCTGTGTTCAAAACGATTGTAGTTCCGTCAAGTAAAACTATCCTTCAGGACGCATAGTAATTATTTGTGGTTTAGTAAATTTCAGGCTATACATGATTCGGCAATCCTGTGTAAATGGGAGGAGATAGTGATTTGAGTCTCGCAGTGAAATATGATGGTTAACAGACTAATGACATCTCGCACTGTTCACCAACAAATGAGCCTATTGCATTAAAGGGGTTTAACACTAGATGCTATAACATGAAATTAACGGTGATCATATTAACTTAAAAGGCCTATTTGATTTCTGAGACATCGTCTGAGAGATAATATAATTTCACATATGATGGAAATGCCTAAGAAAATGATACGCTATCCCTTAAAATTGATTGGACAAGAAGATATTTATTATATCATTTCGTTTCTTAAAATTTCAATTATCTTCTATATGATATGATCGTTTCACTCATATGTAGTGTTGTTATTCATAATCAAATTGACGATATTAACAAATATATTTTCGCCATAAAATGTTTATTGAACAAAACGAATATTCGGATCCCTTACGTCGGAATATTAAAAATTGAAGTTTTCATATCACTTTTAATTTAAAAGTATATTTTTAATTCTAAACTTTTAGAATATAATTTTAACTTTTATAACAAAAGAAAAATTAATTATATTTATAAATAATTAATTTGTTTCAGTCTGCAAATATTTTAATTTTGTTATTATTAAGCATGTGATGTATATCCGAATTATCTCATCACAGTTTATCCAAAAAAATATTCTTAGAACGAAAATTACATCTTAGAACAAACAGTATTAGTTGATATAAATGAACAAAATTATAATTTAAATATTAATATATATGTGAAAATTATCTATTTAATGGAGTTGACTACTATAAGCAAGTACTCGGTATTCCTATGGGATGTACTTTCTCTAGTGCATTGGCAAATTTATTTCTTCACTCATCCTTAAGTCCTTATCTGTGGTTTCCGTTACATTGACGACCTTCTGGTTTTCAATTATGATAATTTTAATTCCATTTATAACTTCTATCCAGAAGAGCTTAAATTAAATAAGACTAATAATGAAATAAACAAGTGCAATTTTTTAGATATGGAAATAGAAATATTAAATTCAGGAGTATCTGTGGACATTTTTGACAAAAGAAAAGAATTTAAATTTAAGGCTATTACACTTTGCAATTTTAATACAAATCTTCATATTAAAATTTTAAGGAATTCCATTTTTTCTCAAATTAATAGAATAAATAGAATTTGTAATAACAATTCAAACCTTGTTAAAGCTTTAGATAATTTAAAGAATATTGTCATAGACAACGGATTCCCAGATTCTTACATTAATGTTAATGGCTATTTCAAATTTAGTGAAAAAGGTTTATAGTTTTTTTCTCTATTAATAGCTTATTTTAATTCTATTTGCTATAACTTTCTTAACATCAACATTTTTCTTCTAATCTATTAGTTAGAATTTTTCTTCATAGATGGAGCTAGTTATGCTTGTTTTTTCAGTATGTTCTAATTCTGTAATTTTCACTTCTGACGTTCTTTGTTCTATCATCATGATTTCGGCAGAGAGGGTAAGCATTTTTACTTGATCTAGACTCTTTTGGATTTCAATTTAGGAATTTTGCCTATGGTTTTTCATGAGGTTTCTCTCTTGCGGTTGGACAGAATTCAAGCAACATAAGGGAATAAATTTTGGATATTGTCTTTCCTTTATACAGAAAATTCGTCCAATTCAGAACTACAATGGCGTGTGGCTTCTGATGACAGTACGCTATTCTGGTTCTTTTTCATTTATTCTTCCAATTTGATTTCATTTTAATTGTAGCTCTTACTTTCTACTTTTTCTTGTTTTATTTTTATTTTTGTGTCTTGGATAATTTTGTGTTTTAATTATACGTGTTGTTTAAAACTTTTTTAAATGCTGATTAATCTTAAGAAAATTCTGATAATGATATCACTTAATGCTGCTGCGTTAGAGCGCATAAAAAGTGAATTATTGTCATTTTATTATTGTTTACTTCTTCTATTATTATCTTTTCAACTTAAATTTCGAATTAATAATCTTTGAACAAACTGGTACATCTTTTTCTGATATTTCAAGACATATTATAAGCTATTAAGAGGATAAATATCAATTTTTATACAGTTTAAATCTCCAAATGCAGAACTGCTATTCTCTAAACTCTCTATTCTAGATAAAATCTCTATTCTCAATGATTTAAAGAAATTTTTCTATGTTTTATTTTTCACTAAAATAGCTGAATTTATTTTTAAGGACAAATTTAACTTAAGTTTGATTGTTATTTGCTGCAATATTAATACAATGTAATATAGTGACAAATGAAAAAAATTAAGTTAAAAAAAGTAATTAATTTTACTCATAAAGATAGCAATTAAAATAAATTCATTATTATTTATAATTAAACATACTGAATACTCTCTATATGAAAACTATGTTCTTGTGAGCATCTACAGGACTGTAAAACAGTCGTTTTTACGAAATGAATATTATATTAAGACAAACGAACTGATACTGAAAACTGCTACTGAAGGGATAGAAAATTTTTAGGCTGCACAAACATTTAACTAGTTATCAAAATTTCCGCCCAAAAGAGTATATAGTGATATTTTTGAAAAACATAATCAAGACTTATTATTTTATAGTAAAGAAAAAAGAACAATCGAAATGTGGTTAACGACAAGAAAAGAATTAATAAAATTTCCTATCAAAAGATTCTTTGATGCAATTTTATGACAGAATCCTAAAATCTGTTTTTATCCATCCGCTTTATACTTGTATTAATTTAACTTCAAATTTTGTGAGAACAAACTAGTCATTTTTGTTATCATTAGAAGGATACTATGATTAAATTATTATAAATTTCTGTTCATTTATTTGAGATATGGCATTCGCTTTTATTATTACAACGTCATTACTAAGGTAAAAATATTAAAATCGGACATGGTACGATGTTGACGGTTGCTCACATCTGGATAATGTTTGCAAATAGACGATCCTATTATTTAATTTTTCGTGGCTGTAAACAAACAAAACAGTTTGACATAAATGGTTTTAATGATTTAAAATCGTTTTATACGAATAAAATAAAAAAAAAAAATTATAAATATTGTGATTCTTAATCTCGGGGGGGCCCCCCTCCCTCCTGGAACTTTTTTCAGTTCATCAAATAATCACAGCTCAGTTTGCTCCTTAAGAAAGGCAATGGTACATAAAAAATATCGTAATGGAAAATTAGCAAATGCAAGGAGTTTGTTATTTTAATAGCATCAGATATAACTTTTTTTCTGATCACACCAGTGGGAACTCGTCCATTAGGGCTGCAACACTCTGAAATTATTTTTAAAAAAACCTATTTGGTTATTTTTTCGTATTGAAAAGTTTTTCCCTTGAACGAAAATGAAGGAATAATGAAAACGAAGAAAGAAGACAGAAAATGCATTAATAGTAGGAGATACAGAAGTCGGAGTTGCTCAGAAGCAGCCTTTCGAAAAATCGAATCTCGCTCATTGAGCAACTACTAAACGGCGAAGTTTCAAAAGACGAAACTTAAGTTTCCATTGGGTTTGGCAATGTCTCGGGTTGCAATCCTTTGTTGCAAGGCCAACTGTGTGATGCTCCCTTCCCCCCCCCTCCCCAGGATGGCCTTCGCTCTCTTGATTTGTTTTTCTTCGCTTGTTCCCTTTCGCTATTATTTTTTTATGGTTTCGCTTTCAAGCTCATCATCATCTGAATTAAAAACATTCGTTTTCTTTTATCAGAATTCACTTATCGAAAAATTGATGTGTTGATAATTTTCGAAAATACTATTCAAATAATTACAACTAAAATATTTGGGGTTTTAGAAGTTAAACAATTTTTAGAAAATTCTGTTTTAAATATATTACCTTGAGTTTTTTCCTTTTAAAGCACTGCTTGTTTCTGAGCCGAGGAACCGCCATTGGATAACACCATATCAATAAATTCTATCCTAATGTAAAAGATATATTTTTAAAAACCTTTATTTTTTGTTTTCTTCGGAAAATTGACTCCCGTATATAGGGGAAAGTGGGGTAAAACCAGGTATCTAAGTTTTGAAGGCCTATTGAAGCTAAAATATTCGACATAAAGCTCTCAAATTTTATTAAAATATTCATTGTTTATTGGAGTACAATATATCCTTCCAGAAAAAGTCACAGTTTCGTTACTTATTTTGTCAATGATTTTTTTTATATAAAAAAAACCTCAAACTGCGCTAGTGGAGTAAAACCGGGTACACATTTTAGCGTTATGGGAAATTAGGAAAACTCGATTTTCAGTGGAAAAGTTGAAATCATTTTTTATTTTATATGACAATTTAAGAATATTAGTTATAAAATTCATATGTAAAGCAGTTGTCTCCTTCCTCCGCGCCACTGCAGCTTTCGTGGGCGCAGCTAAGATAGTTTTTACATTGGATTAACCCTTCTTCTTTATTTATATTAGAAAATTCATCATTAAAATATAAACAGTCAACATCTTCCTTAGAGGAATACTGACTGTCCAGGTCTTACGCCACTTAGATTGCCTGGTTTTAATCCGAGTGTAGAGGTTATAAAAAACGAACCTCGCAACAATTGGACTAATTCCTTATTGTTTGATAGGGTATAAATTCTTAATAAACATATAATAAGTTGTTCTATATATAGTTTTTATAACTAGGGTAACTACGGGAGAGTCGCCGCATCCGGGATAGATGCCGCACAACTTGTATTGCTTGTAATTATCGATAGATGGCAGTCAGACGCGCAGTATAGGTGCGCAATGAGAGTTCTTTAACCAGTTTATAGCGTGAATCCCAATTCGATGATTACTTTTAGCTGTACAATCGTTATTTTGAGGTAAGCGCATGATTTCACTATCCAAACTTTTAAACACCTTAAACTTAAATACTTTTTGTAAGCTAATTAATAAATCCATGCATGATTTCGAAGTCAAAACTAAGTGTAGCGTCTGTATAGAGTACTGTGTGTATGGTTAGACCATTTTCCTTTGCGAGGGCAGGCAACTATGACGTACGGCGTCTGTACCGTACAAAATGGGATACATGCCGCGGTTTCTTTTGTACGGGATGCCGCGAATAATAAAATTGAAATTTATCTATCCATATCTTATTTTATTATGTTACTGAATTTTATGTTGCTGAAGTATATTTGCTGGATTTCATTAAGTGTTATGAACTTTTTTCATTTCTTTTTGCACAAACTAACCAAGCTGGGCATGTTATTAGTCGTTAATTGTAATTGTAATAATTTTGCATTTTAACATTCTGGCTTTAAATGAAATATTGTTTTTAAAAACCGGATAAATTTTAAATTTCTTTACAGATTTTATTAGAAATTCCCACATTTTATAAAATAAAAGAATGTGTAAGGCCTCGAGGACAATGGGATCCAGAAAGGTTAATAGAGGCGATTAAAAGAATCAAACATGGTGACATTTCCTACAGACAGAGAGATTCCAAAAATGTAGGAAAATTAACAAAAAGATGACAAAACTACCAAGAGAAAATTTAATTTTGAATCAGGTGGAGGATCCCATGACAGTTCATCAGACATTGATAAATGATCAAACAGTATCAAGTTTACTACAGCAAAGGAGAAAAAGGGAAAAATAAAAAGTAAGAAGGCAAAGAAAGATACAAGTCAAGATGATAACAATTCACAATGTGACGCAGACGTTCTTTGCAAGGAATGGTCAGAAAACTACTACAAAACTAAGAGGAAATATGATTGGCTTCGTTGCATCAGGTGTCAAATGTGGTTAGATGAAGACTGTACTATTTTTGACACTTTTTGTGTAGATTGCGGTCGAAAGAACAGGCCTATTAACCAAAAAAAAACAATGTAAACACTATTTTCCTTTTTTCCTTTCCCTCTTCTAATACACTGATGTTACGTTGTTGCTTAAATAACAATTAAAATTCAATCTTTAAAAAATAAATATATAATTTTTGTAGTAAACTAAGTAGGCAGACTAATATTGATTTGAACCTACTGGTATGTTTAATTGTACTCATTTAGTTTCTTTTTGTTATTACATAGGTAATTATAGTCCAGATATGAATATTTGTTTGAATATTTTTTATTTATTATTTCATTCTTTTCTTATTCCAGGAGCGGCATAACTCCCGTACAAGTGCGACGTCTCACACTGAATGTACGGGTGACGCGCCGCAGTGTAATGTTTTAGAAAAAAATCGTTAAAAATATATTAATTATTATTTTGTCGCAGTACACATTTAACATTAAATAGCACAGCATGATTTATCTTATTTTATGTGCACCATGGGATTTTATACACAACTTCAAAAAAATATGCGGCATATCACCCAGAATTACCCTATAATGATTATTAAGTAAGGATAGTTTAAAATGAAACAGACTTTAGAGAGTTGATGTCTTAAAACAAATAAACCGTCATAGATGCAGTGAATTCAACAGCTACGAAACTTTCTTGGCTAGTAGAGTGTAATTCAGTATCTGTCTGCTAGATAGGAAAAATCAGAACGCCTGAATCAAGGGTACCCGGTTTTACCCCTCTCTCAACTACTCTGTAGCATCCACATTTCTAGAAGAACACTAAATTTAGTTTGTCGTTATATTATATTTAACAACTTCTTTTAATTTCCTCGAAATAAATATATGATTTTTCATCGGAAACCGCATCTTCAAACACGGTCATTCCCAAAACAAATTCCGACTCGAAACTCAATAAAACAAATATTTAAGCAACTTTTTTATAAGTTATAAACACAATTTCCGTACTGATTCGAGCCTCTTCATGTAACCAAATGATAATAATAAAGAAGAAGGGAGTATCGTTTTGCATTAAGAAAGTTCTCTTTGAATGGAAACCAGCTTCCAACTGAGCTGATGTTTGCCACTTCAGTTAATTAATAGCTTCTTGACACGCATTCTCTGTAATCGTGTTTCTCTCTCGAGGAGCGTTTGTTTGCATAGAAGAATGAGAAAGAATTAAGTGGGGATGGTACTCGAAAGATTGGAATTTGTCCTTGAGTATCCAGAAAGTAAACGGCTGCATCATGTGTGATTGCTGTTCGAAATTCTGTTAATTATATCTCTCCTCTCAGCAAGTCTTTAAAATAAATGAAATGAGTCACTTAGGAATTGAAAGTTAGTTGTGATGACAAGATTGCAGTTTTGCTTGAAATTAAGGGAGTTGTGAAGTAACGATAGTAAATAATGGAAAGCTGAGTAAGTTTGAAGATGTGATTAATACTCCAGTTTCAACTTTCCTGCCATCTGAAACTTGAATACGTTGAAATAGTTGTTATTAACCAAGTTGTTCACTTCTTAATACCTTTTTGAGAAATGCTGGATATAACAGACTTATATGCAGAGCGATTTTTTAAATGTTATATTATAATTTTCGGGTCAAAATAAACAAGTTTCAAAATCTCTTAGCCACCTCTTACATACTGATATATATGGTATGACTGCAAAATTTTTTTTCTCGTTTACGAGGCTGTGCGACTGTCCCTATTTGCTATAACTAGCGACTGTCGTACCTTACCACTAGCTCGTTTAAATTAGCAAAGGTAAAAAGTAAGAAATGTAAATGCTTAGTAAGTTTGGAGGTTTATGGAATACTCCGTTGGCAACTTTCCGACTACTTGAAATTTGAATTTTTAAAATTATTTGTTCGAAACAGTGTGATTAAATACCCGATATCTTTTCATGAAATATGTAGTGAATGTACTCTAATATTACAGTATTTTTTTATAGTTTCATATCGTCGCCGATCAGGCGGAAGTCACTAAGTCCAAAACTATAGTTTCGAGATGTGGCCAGTTGAAACTTACTTAATTTTAAGTCGTTATGATAAATAATAAAAGTTATTTTAGAGATTTCTAGCCCCTTTTTTAGATAACATGTTTCTATCACGAAATAATTAATTGCAAATTCTAATTGAATGCAGTAGTCCGTCAAAAGGTTTTGTGGACTTAGTGACTTCTGCCTGAATGACGACGATATTATCTTCTGAATTAAATAGATATTTTTCAAGAGCAAATTCTTATTAAGCTCTTTCGTTTAAGCAATAGATATGCTGCGCCAGAAAATTTTTCTCTTTCTTACAAAGAAGTGCGCCTATCTAACCAGTTGCTCATCAACATAATCTGACATTAGTGACCAAAAAGTGATTAAGTTAATTTAATGTGTTTTGCGTCCCCTTTAAAACCACACTCGGGTCTATTCTGAGTCAAACCTTGCGCATTTGAACCATTGTCAGATAACGAAAACAACTAAGTCAAATAAATCTGTAAGTAA
The DNA here is from genome assembly GCA_013235015.1 of Araneus ventricosus. Lineage (NCBI taxonomy): Eukaryota > Metazoa > Arthropoda > Arachnida > Araneae > Araneidae > Araneus > Araneus ventricosus. The sequence continues at coordinate 164,568 of BGPR01000290.1, forward strand.
ATCTTCCCAATATGCGGGTAATTTCATTGTCTTATGGCAATGTATATCCATATGTGTGAATGCTAAATTTGTTACTAATGAAAACGACATACATATTTAATTTTAATGCAGGAAGGTAATCATAAAGCTGAGTTATCCTCACCCTGCAGTTGCGATCGCTGTTGCATCTTGTTACTGAAGTATGAGTGCTGACTGCCATCACCGGACACATCCTGGCCCCTCCCGAAGGAGGTGCTTGCTTAACCTTCCAGCGAGGGCGCATGCGCAAATTTTACGACAAACTTGATTTTTCATACCCTATTCTCACATTTAGAGTCAAAACTGTCTGAAGGTCATTGCTATTCCATCATGTGACTCCTCAATTCACGATTAAATGGGTTTATCCGAGTTCCAAGGTCATTTCATACTGTTTTATGTTTCTGTCGTAAAATTTACGCCTCGCGCCGGATCGTGTAATTTGATAATTTTTTCATGTCTTAACGTTTCAGTTTGGTAATTATATATCCTGTGCGCATTACGGCAATTTAATATTTCATTTTATATTTCCAAAAATATTTAATATGTAATAAGCCTTCCGTTAATCCACCAAGCCGAAGAATTTTCTTCAAAAACTTAGACCTCCGTCTTATGACAAAACACCTCAATACTGGAGCCCAAAACATCTGATAATCGCCATATGACGTTACCATGTCTTTAAGTCTAAATTATACATCAAAACCTGAAAAAGCAAGTGTACAGCAACCAGCATTGAGAAGAAGAGCTTGTGGTTTGCGTTTGAAAGAAAGAAAACGATCATCAAAATCCATGAAATACAGTAGGTGCAATATATAGTATACTTGTAATCGTCACTCTCTAACAAAAGTTCAATGCTTCAAATGCAAGGACAATGATTAGAAACTAAGAGGAAAGTCTTTGCTGTACAATCTTAGTTTGTATTATTATCTTTTTTCATATATATTGCTTAATACCTTTTCTACTAAATAATATTATTAAATCCCATTACTTTCTCTAATTTCAGTATGATTTTAGATTTTCCAAATAATATTAAAAATTAATTTTCACTCTTGATGAAAAGATTTGCTTTTCTGATATGTCTTTTATTACTATTATGAAATAACTTACAACTGCCATAGTAAAAGTGAAGAATATTATGGTGTTGTAAAAAGTACGACACGCGCCTGCTTGTGTAAAAAATTATAGTGCGTCCACTGGTAGATTAATCGGTGGAGGGTAACTCAACCCCCATAATTACTATACTCCCAGGAAAAGCGAGAAATCGCCTACTTATCAGGTATATTCTCATCTATGAACTCCTGATGCCCCCAGGGAGACAAATGGAGAAAGGTAACTCATATTCGAGATTCTAGTCTAAAGCGTTGTAGCATTATAATGTTTTTGGCTTCATTCTTTTGTCCTGTCTCCGTGAAGACGGGAAAAAGCACCTGTAACGATTTTTCACATGTAACACGCATAACGCAATATACAGATAGTATCCCAGCATAAATATGTTAAAAGACAAGAATAAGTAATCCTATGGGTGGTCGAATAGAGACGAACCTTATCTTCTACTTACTTGAAAAGTGGAAAAAGTAGTGTCATGTTACTACGACAGAATTAATTATTATGCGTGTTTATTTATTATATATTTATGTTTATACATTTTATTATTTGTTACCTTTCACCCAGGATGGGTTTATTATGTCACTTTAAAATTTTGGTGCACGTTTTATTTCCTATCCGTAGCTGATGGGGATTTATTCATTTTAAATATCTTTCTCTCCACCTTAGCTCCTTTTTAGCTCAGTTTATATTTCAGTTATATATAGTGGTGGTTTTGAAGATATATGAGGGATGTTACGGGAATGAACTTGTAATTTGGAGCCAAGCTCAGGTGATGAGGACAAAACCTGAGCAGACAGCTCTCTTCTGCAAACTTCCACAGAACACCAGTCCGTCAAGACGGGACTGAAAAATACTTGACCATCGGTGGATTAATGTGCACCAGGTCAGTATACGCGAAGGAATTTTGGGACTCATTCACGAAATCACTGAGGTCTGACAAAATCAAATACGTATCTTGAAGATTGTATGTGTGTCAATGTCCCTAATGTATTCTGTAAATTAATCACAACCTTTCACTTACGCAATTGAAATCAGCTAAATGTCAAAATGATGACAATAAAGAGATGTCAGAAGTACCATAAAAAATTCAAAAGACACAATACGCTTTGAATGTAAAAAGAAAATATATATACGAAGACAAAATGATCAGGTGCGAAACAATTGAGACCTGTTTTAGACCATCTAAAGTGGCGTTGACCTGGTTTACCATTTTAAAATAGATTGGTAACGGTGAAAGGAATTTTACAATATCATTTTGCTTTAGATTATTTGTGCGTGTATATATATATGTACTTCATTTCTTAATTCCAGTGTTATTTTTCTGTTGATTAGAAAATGAAATACAGGGTGAACTGAAAGTCTTGACCTGATTATAAAAATTCATTACAAAATAACTGTTTAATACAATAATATAACTTTTGTATCATTGGATAGGTCAGTTTTAGTAATTTTTTCATGCAATAGATAGCGCGAGTGCTCCTTAAAGAGTGACTCAGGGGAACATTTGTAAGGAAGACATCATTTTCGGCCGAAATGACGTCGATTGAACAGAAAGCCCATGTGTGCTTTGGTTTCACGAAACGAAATAGCTCATTAATGTTCAACGTGCATTTCGACGTTGTTATGGACTCAACCCTCCTGATACAAAATCAATAAAGCGATGGAATGAAAAGTTTAAAGAAATAGGCAGCGTTACTGACCTTCCCAGAAGTGACAGGCTAAGTGTGAGTGAAGCAACTATTGAACTCGTTCGGCAATCGTTTCAACGGAGTCCTACTAAATCAACTCGTCAAGCATCATGTGAACTTCAAATACCGCAAAAACGTTTGGTAAGAATTCTTCATAAAAGGCTTAGGTTGCATGCTTATAAAGTTCAAATCGTTCAGGACTTGGAACCAAATGATTGCCCGAGACGTGCAGAATTCGCAATTAAGATTTTGACAGAATTGAAGAAGACAGAATTGATGTCGAAAACGATTACTTAGATCGCATTTGTTTTTCCGATGAACCCACCTTTCATGTCAGTGGAATGGTAAATAGGCATAATATCCGTATATGGGGATCAGAGAATCACATGTTGCTGCACAGTTACAGCGAGATAGCCCTAAAGCTAATGTTTGGTGTGGCCTCATGCATAACAAGATTATTGGGCCGTTTTTCTTCACGGAAAAATGCATTACCGTTTATTTAGACTTATTGCAACTGTTCGTTGCATCGCAGTTAGAAGAATTTCAACCATGGATAATGTTTCAGCAAGATGGAGCACCCCCACACTGGGGTTCTTTAGTATGTGATTTCCTAGACGAAACATTTCCGGATCGGTGGATTGGAAGGCATGGATCTGGCCTCCACGCTCTCCAGATATTACTCCTCTTGATTTTTTCTATTGGGACTATATCAAGGACAGAGTCTTTGCCACATCAATTGCTGAAGTCGAAGAACTGAAGACTAGGAAACAAGCTGCTGTGCACTGTAACAGAAGACATGTTAAAGAACACTTGGCGGGAACTGGAATACCGCTTAGACATTCTCCGAGCTACCAAGGGGGTACACGTTGAAATTTACTGAGGTCTTATAAAAAAATTTATAACAGTACTTACAATGTATCCAAGCAAATATATGTCAAATTATAATAGCTTGAGCACAATAAATATTTTTAATCAGGGCAAGACTTTTGGTTCCCCCTGTATAATTAAAAGAACTTGGATGGTGATGATTTCAGGTAATTTGGAGAACGTGAAATCTTACTGGACCGTATTTTTCTTTGTGAACTCTGTTAAAATACAGTGAACATTTACCTGCTAATTTTAAGAATCTGTCAGGAAATTCAAGATCAAGTGTTCTCTAAAACAACATTCAAGATATTTTAAATCATTTGATCAAAATTGAAACATCATACAAAAGTTACCTTTGGCTCAGTCCCGCTAGGCTCGGGTTTAAGAAGTGTGGGTCTGGATATAATCAAATACACTTTTTCAATATTCAGAAAAAAGATTTCAAAAAATTTGTCATATTATTTACCTAATACTAATATATCATATTTTATTAAATCAATTATAAGTTCAATACGTGAAATCAATAGTTGTAGTTAATTATTTTTGAAAAGAATTTGAAAAAGTTTCCATTTAGAGATTTTAATTTAATAATAAGAGAATAATTTATGAAAATTGAAATAAAATAATATTTTCCTCTAATTTTGTTTCAAAAATAAATGCTGAGGAGAAAATTGATTCCACAGGGTAAATGTTATTCCGGATGCACTTTTCTATAAAATAAAATGGGATATTTTGCTTCACTGTTTCTATAGTCAAAAAAACTTCGCAGGTGAAAATATTTAAAAAAATTATCTCTTTAGACCCTAACATATAATTGGAAGACAAATTGATATTTTGCTAGCTCGAAAACTTTATAGTCTTTTATTTATTGCAACTCATTTTTTGGAAAACACCACCGATAATCTATTGAAAATAACATTATTTTTTACAATAAAGAGTAATGATTTCAAAAGGAAGATGTTCTTCAATTAATATATATATATATTCGCGTGCCTCACTTTTGGTGTAACAAAGTTCTCCAGTAAAAATCTCCATCTGAAATAAGGAAATTAAAATTTAGAAATTTTAGAATAAAATAAGCTATTTAATGAAATTTTACAAAATAGATGTGTTGTTCAATGTATTATTCAAACATACATATTTAATTGTATATCATTAATTTGAAAGAAGTCTTACTTATTTCAGAAACATTCTTCCTAAAATTTGTGGTTTGCGGTTCAATCCATCATTTATGAATATGATATTCGTATATTACCCCTCAATACACTCTCATTTCTCCCAAATCATCTAATCGGTGCTTGTTTAGAAATTAAGTTCAAAAAGGCATATCTGACGAATAGTAAAGAATATAATTTTGGATTGGATATTTTTACAAAAAACGGTTCTTTCTTAATATAGGGCTAAGCACAAATAGTCCAGGCAACGAAGGAAAAATAAGAAAAAAAATGGTGTAGTTTTGAAATTTGGCACAGTTGTACGGATTAGTGCCCTAAACAACATATTAAAAGTCCCCGAAATTGGGGCTTACGCGGGGGTACATGGGGGGGTTAAAGGGGTCGTCGTCAGTTTTTCTTAAATATCTCGAAAACTATGGGTTCTAGCGAAAAATACTCAATGACAAAATTAAACTACATTAAATTTCCTACAAAATAGTCCTTCATTTCTTTTCTTAGGATGAATGGCTTAGAATATAGAGAGAGAATTACAATAAGTGGTTGAAAAAGCTAGCTTCATTTTTAAGAAAGAAAGTTTTTATTTCAAATTGGCGGCTATCTACTATAACATTATATCTATAACATAATATTATATATATATATATATATTTATATTTATACATACCTACATAAAAATATGCATAAACACTTTTGACACTTGTTCGTAATTAAATTTCATTCGATTCTTCTACTGCTCAATCGAGTTCGAACTCCTCTCCTAGAGGTGCAGCATTAGTACAGATACCATGAGAGCACATAAGCACTGACTTTTAAAATGAAATTCAAGTTGGAATGAACGCAAACAGGGGTAGAACTTGATGTTAAAGGCTGTCCATCTAAAACAGCTATTTTCAAGTCTCTTGTAATTGATTGAGGTCTCGTGTATTTTTTCCTGCAAGAAGCATGAAGAACAATCTTTTTCTGTCCTCTGAATAGTTCATGCTTCCCATCTTTTCTTGCAATACTTGTCTTAATCAACCCATCTATTCCTTTTCCACCTACACCACACTTATCAGTCACAACATAATCTTCACATAATGAAGACTTTTCAGCCATTGCATCATACTGTGTATCTATAAATAATGTTAATATAACGCACGAGCACTAACACACACAGGAAACGTCTGTTTTCGTATTCGTTTGTTCTACTAAAACTGTTATTCCAGTATTCGCCCAGAGTTATACATTCTAATAAAATCTGGAATTCCCCAACACATTTTTACAGTGAGTGGTATGTTGACTAGGTGTTAAAAAACATATGTTGTGAATGTGGAAAAAATGAATGTTGCGAGCTTTTATGTTAAACTCATCATATTTATGTATATTTAGATTATATTGTCTTAATAAACTCATTTGGAGCGTTTACAGAATCAAGCGACTGAGTAGAAATTATCTTGTGGAGGGGAACGGATGTGAGGGGAGGAAGTGATGACGACTGTTCATCAAATATATTTGTGACCCCCCCCCCGCCCCGACACCACTACTATTCTCAACACATACAATACTACCTTTATAAAATTATTATATAGGTATGAGGTGCTTCTGAAGGTTGTTACTTATAGCTAAATTTTTTATTCATTTTACCATTACAATAGGAATTTCAGAAATACTCACTTTTTCAACTCCCCATATATTCTAAACTATCGATGCTAAAATAAAGATGTAGGACTTTTTTTGTAGGGAATTTAATACAGTTTACTTTTGTAACTGAGTATTTTTCGCTAGAACCCATAGTTTTCGAGATATTTAAGAAAAACTGAAAACGCCCCCTTTAAACCCCCCTGTACCACCGGCGTAACCCCCACGGTCGGGGACTTTTAGTATGTTGTTTAGGGTACTATTCCCTAGAACTGTGCCAAATTTCAAAACTACGCCATTTATTTTTTCTATTTTCCCTTCGTTAACTCGACCAGAATTGATCTTGTGGAGAGAAACGGATTGAGGGGAGGAAGGCTTCACGACTGTTCATCAAATATATTTGTGGTGCCCCCCGCCCCCACACTACCACAATTCTCAACACATACAATACTACCTTTATAAAATTATTATATAGGCATGAGGTGCTTATGAAGGTTGTTACTTCGGCATTTTTTATTGATTTTACCATTACAATAAGGAATTTCAGAAATACTCACTTTTTCAACTCCCCATATCTTCTAAACTATTGATGCTAAAATAAAGATGTAGGACTTTTCGTGTAGGGAATGTAATGTAGTTTATTGTTGTAATTGAGAATTTTTCTATAGAACCCATAGTTTTCGAGATATTTAAGAAAAACTGAAAAAGCCCCCCTTTAAACCCCCCTGTACCCCCCCCGCGCAACCCCCACGGGCGGGGACTTTTAGTATATTGTTTAGGACACTATCCCCAACAACTGTGCCAAATTTCAAAACTACACCATTTTTTTTTTCTATTCGTCGATTTTTGGCCTTCGTTTGACTGGACTAAAAGTCTTTCATTGCTTGCAAAACATTTGCGAGAAATAACCGTTAAAGAGACTAATGTTTGCCACATCAGCTCGTGTTTTAGAATCCTTTAAGGTTAGGATAACAAATAGACTCTAGAAGTGGCCTAGGGATCGAAAGCCATGGGGTTTTAGTCACCCTTGGCTCCAGTTTTAGGGAGAGCCATCGAGTTAAAACCTACAGGGTTTATGCCATTTTTAATGCAAAATATGATGAATGGACGTAAAAATAATAACACGCCCCTGTCCTCATTTATGTTTTTTAAGCCACTGATGACGACTGGGGACGAAATAATCCTATTATCCCTCGGTCGCCATTTATCTTCACTATGCTACTGGAGTCTAGAGTTACTGAATAGTTGTTTAACAACACATGGCGATAACTAGAATACTTCTTTAATATTTTTCGAACTATAAACGGGGTTCACTTTGAAATTTCTTAAGGTAATAGTTCTCGTAACAAATACGATTACAGTATTTACAATATTTTCAAAGTATGTTAGTCGTTGTGCAATAAATTTTCATAACCAGTGTAAGACTTTGTCTTACCTTGTATTCAACGTTTGAAATTCGAGGTTCTTGTTAATACTTCAAATGAACTCCTCAAATGCAATGTGTTTGTGTCTTATTAAGACAAAATATAAAACAGTAATGCACCTTCTATACGTCTTTCAAGGGATTAACATAAAACGACGCAGGTATAAATAAAAAGACGTATTATCGAAATTTTAATACAAAGCTTTGATTGCTGCAAATTTAATGCTACTAATGCAATTTCATTTAAAATTAATCACTTTAAATTTAAAAAAATTACTAGTATATTACTAAATAGTATTGAAGTAAATAATGAAATTTTAAAATTAAACATTTATCATAAAAGTGAGAAAAATCATACATTGAATGCATATTTTGTGTACTAATTATTCATTTCTTATTCTCTACGATTAATGCGCATGCAGGTAGGCTTGCAGCATTACGATTCGAATTGTTTCACTGAATGTTTGTCCACTCGTGTTTTGAAAAACAAAATGGGTTCGAAGTTTTTCAATGGAGTTCATTGGTCTTGAAAGAAAACTGAATAACATCTTCTCATTCTTCTTCAACACGTCAATCCCCCTGCTGTACAGGAAAATTTTTCCCCTTAATTGGAACGGAAAATAATGACCGAGGCAGAAAATAATGCAAATTTTAGAAAACGGTAAAACGACGTACAAGTTCTGTCGTGAAAGCGAAGTTCTCCTTCATTACCATGGTTACGAATGAATCGGGACTGTGATGAAACGCTGTGTAAATGTAAACGACTTATAAAAGAGAAAAAAGTGAATGTTTTAGAAAAGCACCAAAAATATATTTAAAAAATTATGTATAATTTTAGGCAATGAAATATAACTTCCAGTTTTCTTCACTTAAAATTCAATCACATAAGTTAAGAATCATTTCAATGTAAAAAGAAACTAATATTATAGCAACGAATGAAAATGTTTAAAAAATTAAGTAATTCGTTCTTAATATTGAAGCTTTGTTGGCAACACTATGATTGCAAAATAACATTCGAAAAGAAAGAGATTTATATGTTTTAGAAAATCATGCAGAAAAATTGAATTACAAAATTTAGTAAAGTCACCTTCTATTAAAATTGCAAAGATGCTCCAACACTGAAAAATACCTATTCATTTTGTCAGATATAAAGCAGGTACATCAGCAATCATTTCACGTTGCATTTATCATCGAGATAACTGTTATTTCTGAATTTCTAGGCCCATTATCATATGAAGAGACAATAATATTGCAGATAACTTCATGCAAGTCAATTATTTCAATGCATTACCATTATGATTTAATATGAAGATATAATAAGAGTGGGACAGACCAGCGCTACAACAGTTGGATAATTAAGTGTTTAGTACCCCCAGACATTGCACTGACTTGCAACACAAAGCAAGCATACAGCCTATTAACCTTCACAAAAATTCTAAATTGTTAGTTTTTCTCCACGAACGTGTATTTTCCCTTTCCTCCAGCGATCATTTTCCTTATTTTGGGGGGTGTTCTGGTGTTTGTACCGCATTATTTGTTTGGTAGATTCTTCGCATTTAACAGATTTAATATTTATATAAATTTTTATGCTTTCTCCTCATAATTCGTACAACTGGGCATGATTGTAGAATGCATTTGAAAAATTTACTGGGCTAGGAAGCTTATCAGCCACCGTGATGTATGTAAAGCTCTAGTTATGCATTTTTGTAACTTAGACTTAAATTGCACACGTTTCTTAAGTTAAAAATCCGCATAAGCAAATTTAAATTTATAGATAGAAGCTTCTAAAATTGAACTTAGATGCTTTGGTATGTTTTAAAAAATTATATGAAATAAAATCTACTTCCTGCAAATCATATATATATATATATATATATGATTTGGTGATATATATATATATATATATGTACATATATATATGTATATGTGTGTATATATATATATATATCACGAAGAGCCTAAGACAAAGGTAGCAGAATGAACTTAAAAGCGTATCGGCAAATAAATATCGCTTTCCGGAACATCTTTTCTGCTATTCTTGGGGTCAGGGAGAATCTATAACTCCATTATTCATTTCTAGAATTTACAATTAGACTTTTAGTTTAGTTTCATTAGACAATTAGGATTTCAAAATTTTGGTTTTGTTAATTAGATTTAAATGTTTGTTAATAAGATTTCGAGATTTAGAGGAAGGAAGAAAAGCAAATTGATTTTTACCTTAGTTTGAATGTGAATATAAGCGTTATTAATTCTTTTGAAAAATAGGATATCACGATTGAACTCGCGATAGGATTGTTGAAGTAGTTAGAATATTTTTATTTCCTAATTACTCATTAGAATTATTTAATAAAAAAACCGTAAATATTTTTAAATGATTTTATTTTATCTATTAGCATTTGAAATAAGAGTATAGAATATTTCAAACTTAATATTCTTCCATAAACAGTTATTAATTATTGAATGAATTTCATTAGTTTATCAGATTTCACTATATAATTTTGATTCCGTTAAATGTAATCCTTGAGTAGTCTTCAACAAGCTTCTTAATCTGATATTTTCAGGCTGGCATACATTATGTAAATTGAGGGATTTAAAAATCATTACGCACAGAATGCAACTTCCTACAGGATAAGACAGATGAAGCTCCGAAATTTCGCACAAAATATACTTTAGAGTCTGAAAATGTGCACCTGAGAGCAATTTTTCCGATATTTTGATTAGAGATAAAATTAATTAAAAATAAAACAAAATTTTGAAGTTTTTCCGTGATAATTTTCGAAAATAATATCGCACAGCACCGGTTTTTAAAACATCTTAAAGTTTAAATATATATATGTATATTTTTCCAATTATACCATGTTTTACATGCAATTTCTTCTTTGATTTCAATAAAGTCTTTAAAATTTATTTAAGCACAATTTGTAACAATTCTGTTATTTTTCTAATAAAATTCAAACAAATTTTATATTTCCACCAAATCTTTCACTCACGAGACTTTTTCATTCTTAAAGTAGCAACCAAACGAGAAGCTGTTACGGTTGCCATTATCATGGATATTTTTCGCGGATTTAGTATGAATTCTGTCCATTTTTAAATTCCACTACTATGTTCTGTAATGAAATGGACGCATTCGTTGAGTTTCTGTAAATTACTTGATGCAAAAATCGTTACGCAGATAACGTAACAGCTGATGCAATCAAAACCAGACAAAGAGAAGATAGATGAATCAAGCCCAAAATATTATCATACTACGATGTTTCGGACTAAAAGTTCAAATTCTTTCTATTTTTAGATAAGGAACTAAAACACATGAAAACAAAAATAAAAATAATTAATTTCATAATTACTTCTTATAAAGTGACGATATAGATTCATTCTTTAAACCACGGCATTAATTCGCGTAAAGCCGAAGCCCTAAATTATTATGTAAGTGCACTTACAAAATTATAACTTTTAACGCATTCAAAATTTTCTAATAAATCATTTTGAAAAGTAATCTGTTATTTAATAGTATAAAAGTTTATGTAGAAGTTAACGCCAATATCTCTATTCTGTTTAATTTATGAAGAAATTAGTGAAACTCTATGTAACTGATTTTATTTATCCAATTGGTATAAAAATAATTTCAATAATTATAAATAAATTGTTCAGAATTCTATTCAATTGATTTTTTAATACTAGCTGTTCGCTCCTAATATTTATAGCCTGCAGCTATGCTTGCAGTTGGGGAGAAAAATTGGCGAATTGGCTGAGGGACGCTGCCAGAGTGTTTTATTTTGCGATACATCTCGAAAATGGAGGGTTGTGGGCGGCAGGCAACCATTGACGAAATATCTACACATCATAAACTTTCAGATGAAATAATGATTGTAGAAATCGGTCCAGTGGTTGAAGTCGGGGGACTCTGTCAATGTTTTCCCCCGTAGAAAATATACAGTTAAGACATTTTTCGATTTCTCTCAAATTGGAGAGTGGTGGGCGGCAGAAGACCATTGATGACATATCTGGACCTCATAAGCTTCCATATGAAATAAAAATTATCGAAATTGGTTCAGTGTTTGGGCTGAGAGACTGATCCTCTGGTTTTGTCAAGTAATTAAATATATAGATAGTGTCGTATTTAATATATAAATATATATGTGTGTGTGTGTGATAGATAAATTTCTAATAGAATTAATGCCTTTCATAAAAAAAACTAGGTATTCAATATGTAAAGAAAGATTATCCACATATTTTTCTTAATCCAAAATTCCACAAGAATCCCATTAAATTTTGAAGTATAAATAATGGCTGCAATACATCCATTACTAAATCGGGAAAAATTTTACTAAAATACTTACAGGCAATTATAGAGAATTTGAGAAAACAAAAAATGCGATTATTGTCAATAATAGTGTTTAAAGTGTAAATGCCATTAGAGATGTCGACATTTTTAATATACAGACCTTTTATTTCCAGAATCTATTTAATTCTTTAGATATTGATGATTTGTTATATACTCTAATAAAAATTCATAATGATTTTGGTTTAAAAAGGTTATAAGCATTCATAATTATAAAACTCTTATTAATCTTGTATTAAAAGAAAATTATGTTCTTTTTGATAATAAGTTCTACCATCAGATTAAAGGATTGCCTCAAGGACGACCAGCTAGCAATAGTTTGGAAATATTTACCTGCATTATTACGAGAAAGATTTGATTGCTAATAGTTCTTGTTTATTGTATAGATATATTGATGAGCTGATAGTCTTTAATAAAGATTCAGATCTAAAACAACAAATTAACTTCTATCCTGATTACTTAAAACTAATAAGGACTAATAATAATGAATTATTTGCAGAATTTCTCGATTTAGATATAAAAATTATAGATAGAAAAATTAATACTGATATTTTTGATAAAAGAACTGCATTTAATTTTAAGATAAATAAATTTACGTTTTGGGATAGTAATCTCAGTAAATCCGTCTTCAAGAATTTAATTATAAATTACAAAAATAGAAATAACAGTTTGGTTATAGATAACGATCATAGAATTAGAAACATTAAACAATTTTTTAAAAGTGCATTTTTGTATGGCTTTCCTAAAAATTAGTTAGATGCTTATATCGGTAAGAAATATTTAAGCTACTTAGAATAACTTTTTATTACAGAATTTTATCTAATTTTAATCATGAATTTCTTAAATAATTATCTTTATATTTCTTGGCTATTCATTTTGTATATTTTCTAATAGTTATTCCTAATATTAATGTTCTTTCTATCAATTTAGTCAATGTATTCTTAGTTTTTACACTAATACACCATCCTTAGAATAGATAGCGCCACTGTTTTAAATAAAACTAAAAAAATGTTTTAATAGTTTAAATGTTACAATTGTTAGTTTTCTAAAAATATAAATTTTTAATGAGTCTCATGAATTTTAACTTGCATTGGGTTGGTTAATTTTGATATCAAACTAATTTTAGAAATTAACATAATTTTCTAATTAATGCTAATAACCAGTGGCTTGTTGCTTGGTGTGTTCGAATGTTGTTGAATTTTTGCACGAAGGTAAATAATAAGTTCAACGCATTGACTTTATAATTCCTTGTTGAAATGATTGAGAATTTTTATTAAATGTTGAATTCATCTTTCTATGTGCAATATTTGAAAGGTGCAATATACTTTTTTGCTTATTTTAGATACATGCTAGATTTTTTATCCTATAGTGCGGCAATAATTTAGGGTTCAGCACGCTACTTTCTACCTTAATTTAAGGTTAATTACCATTTCTGTTTTTTCAACAATTGGTAACATGGATGGTTTCTACAACAAAATCGATTTAACATGGCAATAATCTCGTCCAAAGCCGAGATACCATTTTAATTGTTGAAAACTCCAATTCTTCGATTGCCTTTTTCAATAGTATTAATTGTAACAAAGTTAATAGATATGTTTAATTTTCCATATGCTCTTTTGGCATATATTTAGTATTTTTAATTATTAGATTATAATTAGATATAGTTTAGTTAAAAATTGAAGTTTTTGAAAGAGGTTATTGATATACGACGCAAAGCTTCGATTATACATCGTTTTCCCCCGTTCTAAAATGTGAAAAATTCTTCCTTTCTAGTGCGTGAACTGTGACAAAAATACCTTGACCTCGAAATTATTCACAACTGATGAATTAATAGAAGACAAATAGTCGAGTGATAATTTAAGCGATGAGGTGATGATATTCCACCTTCTTTTAATCCATTGAAAAATTTCGAATATTTAATATTCGCAGACATTCAGCACTTCACAATACGGTTAAAGATTTTTTAATTAACTCTTTAATTCCGATGCGACTTTTTTTCTTCTAGCTCCTTAAAAACCGAGACATTTTGGAAGAAAGTGTGATGAATTGGACTCTCCCAACTTTTGTGGTCGTTTTCCCCACCACTCCCCACTCCTGCTATAACCTTCCCTTAAGGCGCAAGGAATTGGGCTGTGGTTGGCAAGGATAATTGGACCCTCTACCGAGCTTATCTACTAAGTGATCTCAAAATCTCACCTCCCCTTAAAAGAAGGCAACCGCCTCAGACCGGCCTTCTTCGTTGTTAAGGGGAAATTTTTAGATCGCCTCGCTCGGTATGAGAGGATTAAATGCCTACATACATGCACATAAATCGTATAAGATATGCATAATTAGTACTCAAGATATGAAATAAAGATATGTTTTCTTACTTTTATGATAAATGTTTAATTTTAAAATTTAATAATTGATTTCCATACTATGTAGTTTTATACCAGAACTGTCTTAAGAAACTTTAAAATTAATACTTTTAAATGAATTTTCATTTCTAGCATTAAATCTGTAATAATCAAAGTTCTTTATTAAAATTTCGATTATACGTCTTTTCATTTATAAGTCGTTTTACGTCAGTCTCTTGAAAGACTTATAAACTTTGCTTTACTGTATGTCTTTATATATAAAAAGCAGGTACCATGACTCACTGATTCACTCATTACAAAATCTCCCATATCAAGTGACCTAGAAACTTGAAATTTGGCAGGCGGTTGCTTCTTGGGTAGAAGGTTCTTACTAAGAAAGGATTTTTCGAAATTCTAATAGAATTTAAATTAATTAAAAATAACCTTAAATTTTTACGTTTTTCCGGAATAACATCGGAACCTTTTATCGCACAAAAAACATTTTTACATCATCTTAAAGACAAAAAAATTATCTTTTCAATGATACCATCTTATTTCTATGCGACATTTTGTTCAATTTAAAATAATGTTTCAAAATGTTTTAAAGCATGAATTGCAACAATAAAAACATTGTTGCAATTCATATTTGATTGAGATTTCTTTCAATAAAATTGAAAGAAATCTCATTATTTCAGCAAATCTTTTATTCACGCGCTTTTGCGATTGTTACGATTGTGATAGTACAAATTATTTTCTTGGGAAATTAACTCCAAAAAAGAATGTTCATTTTAGTATACATTCCATTGCTGAAATATTTTATCACACCTGTTTCAAAGTAATATCTTTTAAGACGCGGCAACAGATATTTGAATTCAGGTTTGTTTGTTTTTGTGTGTGAGGTAAACTGAAATCATTTTCATTCTTTCTTCAAACATTTAATCTCATGCTTTACTGGCATTTTAAAATTATGAGGCATGAAAACTCTTTCAAATTTTTGTATATTGCATTATAGGTATTTTTTTTATTAAAATTTTGATTGGCTTAAGAGTAAAATACTGCCAAATTTGAATTTCTTCAAGTGATTCAAATTTGATTTTAGATTTTACACAGTTCAGAACTTATGGTAGAAAATCAGCTTAACGGTAGAAGAAAGAGTCGTGAAGTTGGTGACGTTACAGTATCTCGACTATATACAGGGTTCTCACTTATATCAGTTGCATCCCCCTTAACTTCTAAACGGTTACAGCTTAGGACATAAAATGGGTGTCTAGGTATAGTAAAAAGGCTATGCCCTACTCGATAAGACAACTTACAACGCCATCTATTGGCAAATTTTGGAATTAGTGGTCCTATCTCGTAAACGGTGAAAGATACGAGAAAAAAGTCATTTAGAAAGTTGTAGAGCACTCTCGATTTAGAACGAAAAGATACCTTGTACACAATAATCAAAGCAGAATGTAAAAAATGAACATTTGTTTTATTGTGATTTTCAACACTATGCCGTCGTGAAACGCGAGCGAAGCGAGAAAAAAACCTTCTTATGGGGACACATAAAAGGGCAGATATATGCGTCCCCTCCGTCAACATTGCAGGATCTTCGACGACGCATTACTGATGCTTGTGCCTCCGTAACGCCTGCCATGTTGCACAATGTGCAGCGAGAAATTGAGTCCAGAGCGCAAATGTGTATAGTGGCTAACGGAGAGCATTTTGAGCAATATAAATAAATGATCCAGAAGACAAGGACGTGTCTCAGTTTCTCTCTTCCACTCTTTATGACATGGCAATTTTCGAAATAGCGACCAAACAACAGTTCATTTTTTACATTCTGCTTTGATTATTGTGTACAAGGTATCTTTTCGTACTAAATCGAGTGTGCTCTACAACTTTCTAATTGACTTTTTTCTCGTATCTTTCACCATTTACGAGGTAGGACCGCTAATTCCAAACTTTACCGTTAGATGGCGTTGTAAGTTGTCTCAGCGAGTAGCGCATAGCCTTTTTACTATACGTAGACACCAACTTTATGGCCTAAGCTGTCACCGTTTAGAAGTTAAAGGGGGTGTGACGGATATAAGTGGGAACCCTGTTGATAAAAGGCAAATACCATGACTCACTCATCATGAAATATCCCAAACCATTAGGCCTAGAAACTTGAAATCGGCAGGGGGTTGCTTTTTGGGTAGTAGGTGCTCACTGAGAGAGAACTTTTCGAAATTATAATTAAGATGTTATTTAATTAAAAATTACCTTTAATTTTAACTTTTTGTCACAATAACGCAACTGTCGCACAAAATTCATTTTAACTTCATCTTAAAATTAAAAATATTAGCTCTTTAATGACACCAATGTAATTTCCATGCAACATTCTGTTTAGTTTTAATTAATTTTTAAAAATCTATCCAAACACAGCGAGACTGAGCAAAGACGTTGTTCACGGTTTCTCAAGGTCACAGTTCTATTTATGGCACTAGAGGAGAGGGGAGGGTTGGTGACGGGTTACGAACTAGGGAGAAATGCTGCCCAGTCATAATTCACACCAGTGGCGGCGAATCGGGGAGAGGGGGCGAGTATTTCATTTTAGCTGCCTGAAACTAGGAATTACAAAAAAGCAATAGTGTTCGGAAAACTAGCTAATTTTTAATTAATTTTACTGTCTTCCTCTGTATTTCTGGGTCCTTTAGATGTCTATAAATGTCTTTTAGGTGTCTTTTTTGCCGCCTCACTTTTTCCACCCAATTTGGCACCCACTGGTCCAGATGGGGTCATAGTCGGGCTTTCGAGACCATATTCAGGGTTAATCATTCTACCTATGAGTGATAGATGAATTGAGTGAGAGTTATTTGAGATGCAATATTTAAGTTTCGTTAGCTGTGATGCATTATACAGAATTGTATAGCTGGCATTTTAAAATTTACGGCTTTATATATTTTACCATCTGCCAAATACAATAAAATAATCACTTTTTTATTCATTTTTCCTCAGTTATCGTAGGCGAAACTGCGACGGGGAATGCTATAATTAATGTAAAATACAAAAATATAAACTAATTTAAACGGGCGAACTAACTGGTCGCCGAAGGCAGCTATTACTTATATACAAGAGAAAAGAATTCATTGATTCATCACCGAATCTTCCAAACCACTAGAACTAGAAACGTGAAATTTGGCAAGCGGTTGCTTCTTGGGTAGTAAATGCTAATTAAGAAAGTATTTTTCGAAATTTTAATAGAACTTAAATTAATTCAAAATTACCCTAAATTTTAGCGTTTTTCCGCAATAACTTCGCTGCCTCTCATCGCACTAAAACCATTTTTACATCATCTTAAAGATAAAAAAATTAGCCTTTCATTGACAGCAATTGAATTTCCGTGCAACATTCTGTTCAATTTTAATTATTTTTTCAAAATGTAATTCAAACACAATTTCCAACAATGTTTTTATTGTTATCGTCTGCATCTTTTTTACGGAGCATGCGTAAAACGCAGAAAAGCTTCTTCACCGATTAAAAGAAAAAAAAGCATTATTAACTGAGAACTGATGATGGCGAGTTGCGTTTTGAAAGTTATTCCTGTCGATATTTTGAGATGTAACTTGATAAATGTTTTGAAAATTATTTACAAATTATCTTTATATTATCTTAGATTATTAGAAAAAATCGTATAAGTTGTATATATTTGTATTATCAAGAAAATATCTGAAACTTAAAAAAAAATACTTTGTAGTTGTTGGGATTCTGATGTAAAAACTCAAACTCTATTTCAAGACCGGAATTCCTGCTCAGGAAAGAAGACTCAATTGCAACTAATAATATAATAATCATATATTATGCACATACTTTACAGACAAAACAATAAAGCATATTCTGATTATGAAAATCTCGCTTTAAGCAGTAAAACACAAAATCACATTCTCACATCTCACACAATATTCTTACAGTAAAAAATAAAATGCTATATTTACAAGACACAACATATAAAATTAAATGTCGTTCGCCATTAACATCAACACTAGTTTTGTGAAGATGCGTTAATATATACCAGAGTTATAGAGATGTCCCATTTTTTTTTGTTGACGACTGTACCTTTAAATTTTGCCATACACTTGCTCTTTTTCAGGGGAAAAAATATTGTTGATTGCGTGAAGTGGTTCTGTTACTCACTCTCTTAAGGACCGTCGTAGTTTTGGCCAGTTTAATGCGTCAACTACAATACAAAAGTCATAAATTTTTCTATAATCTAAAGAATAATCATAAAGAAGTGAAAAAATGGTATAAAAATGTAATTAATGTATTATATTATAAAAATAATGAAATTGACATTCAACAAATAAACTGTAATATTTGTTGGAAATGTCAGAAACAACCATGAGCTTAGTAAGTTTCTTTTTTTTCCGAAATGATGCCAAATAGAGGATAATACTAACCTATCATTTCGAAACTATCAAGCATGACTGGAACAGAAGGAAAGCACATTGAAGAGTCGACTAACCTACTTTATGAAAATCCTTCCAAAAGTGGATATCAAATAATTTTTCCTGATTGTTTGACCCAAATTTATTTCTCCTTCAGGCTGTAGCCAGAACTTTTCGATTAATAATATTTGCGTGAAAACTTAAAGAGTGAATAATCAGTAATTGATACAATGAACTTATCATAGTACTTTCTATTGTTCAAAATAAATTAGACAGAAATTAAAAAGCTATTTAAAATTAAGACGAAACAGATTGTGGTTTTTGAATTTATTTTATTATTTAAATAATGATTAAAAACCGAAAACTAAACAATATCAAATTTGATTAACTCCTAATGAAATGACGACTGTTAGCATAAATCCAGAAAACCATGCGACACTACAATTTCAGACAAATATTTCTTGATATAATTTCATCATGCTCATCAGTTGTAAGGTTTTCTTCCAAAATAAAATATATGCGTTCAGTGTCATTTTTTCGAAAATATCTATTATTTTCCCAAATTCAGGTGCAGACAAAAATGTGATTTTTTTTTATAACCGTAACTAAATTTGGAGGACAAATATTCTCTTCAAAATAAGTTGACACAGAATAATGCTAAGCAGTTTTCAAGTTCTTTGAGTTAGAATACGTGTCTAAAATTATTGTTTATGTTTACATCGTGACTTTAAAAGACATTTCCGGCTGTTGAGGGACTGAATAGACTTCGGGACATCCTTTCAAATTTCAAATGGATGCGGTAGAGAATTCGTTGCACATTTTGGTGCCAGGGTGTGTTTTGAGTTTCGTCAGAATTTAATATTTGTGAGAATGTTTCTGAATTTACGTGCCGCCCATAACAATTTCTAAATGTACATTTCTTTTGCAAAAAAATATGAGCGCGACGTGCTACGAAATATACTAGTCATAGCATTTGAGAAAATATTTTAGAAGTCATATATTATTTTCAAATATTACCATTTGAGAATAAAATCTTTATACATTTTCATTTGTATCAAAATTTATATTGGTTTTCATAAAATAAAAGAGTCATAACTCACAAAGAACTAATGCCAGTGCAAAAGATATGAGTTATCATACAATTAAATAATGTCAGAAATAAAGCTTACTTCAAATAAAATGGAAATGTTTGGTGCTTCTAATTTACAACTGTCTGTTGTTGTTTAATGTTTTAGCCATTAGACTGTAGACAGAGGAAATATCAAAATGTTATTTTAAAACGGGAACTTTGGCAGAGAAACGTGAAATGGGAAACATGATGGGTTTTATGGTTCCTTCCGACATATTGTTGGGTAACCCCTGTTAGTATATCACCTCATTATTAGTAAATCGTAAGATTGCAAAAAGTTATCACAATGGGTTTAAATAAATAATATAATAACGCATGTAGTATTTAGCGATTCTAATCACAATTGGTCTAACGTATTTAGATGACTCTGCAAGTGAAAAATCATGTTAAAAGGGTTATGTGGCTTTTGTGATGATGAAAGGGACAGGGGCGAATACAGGGGGATGTTATGGAGCTGCAGCCTCCCCCCCACCCCGAGCTAAACCTGAATTCTTGGTTTTATTTAAACTCTCTACATCTCTTTGTTCTCAATTTCCCTTTTAAAAAGGAAAACATGTGACAACATTGCTTCATAGCTTGACAGGCTCGAAAATATTCCCACTTTTGTAGTCATTCCACACGTACTTGTAGCTTTGATGCAGTCGAAAACATTCTTTAGCGAGTTTCTTTGCTATGTTTTTCATTAAATTATCGAAAGTATTGTAGTGTGCTTTCTGATTCCTATTGTCTGGTGAGTAAAGTCTGTAAAGTTAAAGTGTGTTGGTTTACAAAAGCCATTTTGTGACCGTTTCTCCGTTTTTTTTTTTTTTAAGACTTCACCCCACCCACTCAGACCCAAATCCTGGAGTCTGATTTCGCATGAATTTATAGGGCAGGATATCTTCGTGGAATATTTTCACGGGAAACTGTAACATTTTTCCCCCTTTGGACGAAAAGAGGAGACGTCCGGAGTACTCATGGGATAAACTATATTTTCTATTCCAAAAACCGAAGGACATTTTTAAGTTAATTTAATTTTCTTCTTTTAATTTTCTTTCTAATTTTAATTTTTTTTCTTTTGTAATCTGAAAATATCAAAAACAAAAAAGTATATTTGACAAGCTGTCCACAAAATAGAAAAAATTTAATTCATAGTAGGATTAAAACTCTTCTATCACTTTTAACTAGATAATAGTGGCACCAAAAATCACAAACCGCCATTTATTTATTATTTCATAAAAGTGTCAAGAAGGCTTGTTCATAATTACATCTTTCCTTCCATTTTAAAATTGGAGAGAATTAACCGCGTTACGAATTTGACCAGCTTTCCAAGGTTAGAGAGTTTGAGCCCTCAGACTAATGATAACTAGAGGCGGCTTGAGACAGAAGAGCTTCCAAACACGAGTCATTAATAATTCTCAGTTGCCTTGGTCTTAGGCTCGGACAACTGGTTTCCGCTAACAATGGAATTCGAAAAGTGAATAATTAAATTTCGTCTTCAAGTCTCTGTCTTTCGTATGGGTTCAAGTAATGTAAAATTAGAGAGAAGCAAAGAGCTCCGGTTCAGCGAGTGCGCGTTATATTTCTTGTATGGTTTGGCGAGAAAGCATAATGCAGAGTGCTGATGTTAATGCAAATAGCCTTGATTCGATACCCTAATAGAGAAACTGAATTATATAATCGGAAAAATGCATTGCATCGAAAAATGCATTGCATGTTCAAAGAAAGCTTGTGACTTACAAGCATAATTTCAGGAGATTTTAGAACTAAGAACGAAGTCAGACATTTTTTATAAGGAAATTACACTATTTTTATTATTTTTAGAATGTAAGACCTTTTTATTAATTTTTTTTAAATATAGCTACTTTTTATTCCCTCCCTAAAATTACATGTGCGATTTTCGAAAAATCAAGGAATCCATTATTTATTTGTTTCGAAATATATGTAAACATGCTACAGTGCTAAACTAGTTGATCTTATATTAGATATTAAGACTGATATTAAAATATAACGATAATGCATTGTGCCTATGACATCAAGTCCAAATCAGAAAATATTTATGAAGAGAAGTAATCGTTTGTTTCTAATATATGATAAAAGGTAATGATTATTTCTCTCAATTTTCTTTGTTTTCTCCCCTTATACTTTCCATTGTTTATAGAAATAACATTACAAAACTAACGAATAACTCCCTGAAAAATGAAGACGTCCTTAATGAAGTTAGTGTCTTTGTAGTACTCTCAGCAAAACTAAACTTGCAGTTAAAGGTAGAAGAAAAAGCATTGGGACTTTCTAAAGATTTAAAAATCCAAAGCTTTCGGAAAAAAATATAACAAACTGATAAGAAGTTAAGTTTTGCTTTATATTTGTACCAGGTAGAGTTCGAAGAAGAAAATAGGTCTTGGGAAAAAAATGGAAACCAGCACAACGCACCTCAAAATGAGAAAATTGCTGTTCAGTATGAAGAAATCTTTTGAGAGTTTCTTGCTTTTCTATATTCGGCATCTAAACCTCCTCCTTTCTCCAAAATCGGAAAATATATCTATATGTATATATTTTTATGACCATCGGTATGCTGTTCGAAATCACAGGTAGCAATATTTTCTACAAGCACCCAAAAAATAAAAGCGAAAGGAGATTGACTTTGGTGTTCTGAGACAATTTAAAAGTTGCCTTGAGTATTTTTCTCTCATTCTTTTCCTAAAGCTGTTGAAAATAACTCTTAAAAAGTAATGGAGAATGAGATTTTAGATTCCTGGCAACAGTGGCGGACTGGCGAGGTTGCCAGCTTGCCCGATGGCAAGTGGGCCCCTTAAACAGAAGACAATTTGGGCCCCCAGAGAATGTGGGAGAGAAAAAAATATCTCTTTCTCTACAGTAAGCTTTTCTAAAGCAACGAAATAAAATAGCCCTGTACCCAAGGCCCATGTTTTGGGGATTTATTGCCGTCGTAATTCGACCAGCCGATAAGCGGGTGGTCGAATACCGACCCAAGACGCATACGCAATTACAACTGCCCCTAGGAACTGTACCGAGGTCTCTGTCCAGTCCACTTCCTTTGACCTTCCGATAATTTATAGATGTTTCTCCAGAATGTTGCAGCCATCGTACAAACCCTCGGGCTATTGGAACAGGGTAGCTCTTCGGTGCAAAGTCGAGCGGCAATACTCTTTAACACTTTTTATTGGTTTCGGAAGCCCCGGAAAGACGGAAGGAATTGCATCCCTTTGTGCAGAAAGGGTGCGGTTCTTGTGAGAGATGGCTATAAGAGGTGCTTTTTTCTTTCTTCTCTGTAGTTTAATTTTACTGTCATAAATCTTACAAACAAGAGAACTCGCCTGCACGAAAAGGATTTCTTGGCAAAACTGTGACCAGGACACTAAATGATATCTATGAAAAGACGACACTCGCGAATTTCTTTATGCGTTTGGGGGGAGTTTGCGTTTAGAAGAGTGAAGGGGTTTCGTTTAAAGAGGGCCTCAGTCTTATTGGTCTGTCTTTTATGGAAAATAATTGGTGAGAAAAGTGTTATTTCTGTTTTTAGTCGCAAGAGAGTAAAGACACATATGCAGCGTATCTTGCAAAAGGAAAGAAAAAAAATTGAGAGGTAAGCTGAAATGATCATTTCTCTATTTTTACATTGCTTTTGTCTTAATTTGATTATATAAACAAACTTTAAATTCGCCAACTTATTTATTTTTTGTTAAGTTAAAAGTATTAATTGCTACAAAAGACTGAGAACGAAATTAGTTGTGCAAAGAAAAAAAGAAGAAAACAGTAGATAGGAAATGTATTAGCATTTGAGATAAATTTTGATGCAGTATGTTTTTGTGTTTAATGAAACTAATGAAATAAATCTTTGTATTCCACTGTTGAAAAAGCCTAAAAAACTCGAGATTCAATGAAGATTATTTTTTGAAATTTTGCATATTTATAATCTACAATTATTGCGTATTATTAAGCTTATTATAAAGTGAAAATTTAACCTCATCATATCAAATAAATGAATTGCATAATCCCCAGGAGGATTATCTTGCCTTAAGTGGAAAGATGAGCTTGATGTTATCGCTAAAAAGTAAATTTATTAAAACAACAAAGAAAATCTATCAAAAACTAAATTTATTTGAAGTAACGAAGAAAGAAAGAAAAAGACTGGACTTAAAGAGAAAACACTGGCGAAACAATGAAAATAGACTGCATTTTAATACAACAAAAGAATTTTTCTACATTATAAGGATGTATTTTGAACAAATCTATAGTTCTACTCGATATTTATGAAATTTGGCACACATGCTCTTCAAAAAAAGATAAAAAAAATAATTGTCAACTTTTTGAAGTCCAAAAGTAAATTAAAATTTCAGTTACTTAAAAATTAAGAAAGATTTTGGCGTTTTTTCGCAATATTTTCAAAAAATACTATCTAACAAAATGATTTTTGAATTACTTATAATTCAAAAATATATTTTTAATGATACCAGTTTAGTTACAAATTACTGAAACATTACCAGTACAAATTACTAAACTCTAAATTATCCAAAGAAGTTTGTTTTAAATGTTCCTGGCTCTTTCAACAGATGCCCTACTAATGGGCAGCATTTCTCCTTCATACTTAGCCGCTAAAACCGCATCTATATATATAATTCTCTTACGTGGCGACAAAAAAGGGTCGGATTTCTTAATCGCCGTTTGGCAACAGCTCGCGAGTTTAGATTGTTTACATTCGAATTAGCGATTGATTTGATCTGGGACATCACAATTTTTCAAAATAAGTTTAACTTGGGCGGTTTCGATTATCAATCGAAAACGTCAAGATAGGTCTAATGAAACTATTGAGGAATCTTTCATAATACGATCCAATCGGAATGAACAAAATAGAAAGAAGCGTTTTTGTGTACAGAGCGAAGTTGCCGAGCTAAAGGAATATAGTTGTGGGACTTTAGTGGGAGTCTGTTCTTTTATACATGTGGCGAAGCTTTTCTGATCAAAATATCAGTGAAAAAAAAGCATGTTTAAAATTTTGGTGTAAAAAGCAAGAATTTTAGAAATTTTTAAAAAATTCCAAAAAAGGCTATTTTGTTAATTTTAAAAAGGTAAAAGTAAATATTTATTATGGTTTTTAATTTGAATAGTGAATCTTAACATGTTTAAAGCCATTTGCCACGTTAAACTGCTCTTTTTAAGCTAAAAGTTTGTGAAATGGGTTAAATAATCTTTCGTAACTCAAAAATTCTGAGGTTTCAACACATAAATAACTACCCAGAGAGAAAAGTTATAACTTCCTTGGCTAAATAATTATTGCAGTGAGTGTGTATACATGTGGCGAAGCTTTTCTGAGCAATAATTCATTGAGAAGAATGGAAATTTAGAAGTTTGTTGGAATAAAGTTAGGGCTATTGAAACTGTTGAAGAAATATTCAATTTTGTGTACCAAGAAGTTTTAAATGCCTGATTTCTGATTGATGCAAATAATTTCTATTTGTAAACATTTTATAATCATACATTTTAGCATTCAAATTTCTTTGAAACATTTACATATATATATATTTATATCAATATACTATTAGCAAATTTTAATTTTAGAAATTTGATGATTTAGCTTATTAGTAATTGCTGAAGAAATGTTAGAATTTCATGCTATTTCAAATAATTTAAATTTACTTTTAGTAATTAATGTATTTATAATTTCCTTCTACTAGCAGACAGTCATAACTGTACGGCGAGCGAGCGAAGCGAGCTGGGATCACGCAGTGATCCCAAAAGAATCACAACGTGATTCTTGGGGGTTGACGAGCGGAGCGAGTAGGGGGTGTAACCCCCTAGTATGAATTATTTTACTTCCGGAATTTAAAATCAAATAAATTAAAAATTAGAAACACCAAAATTTCATTTTAGAAAAAAAAGTCAATTTCGTCATTTTACCCGACTGTACGGGTAAGATGACGAATACATAATTTGCATAAACCCGAAAGTGAATCGATGCTGCTGCAAACGCTTAATCGAAAAATTCGGACCCTGATATTTTATATTAATTAATATATTAATATCAATTAATATATTGATTTGAGATTCAAACGTATTGCCATGGGCTTGGATTTTGTCTTAGCCAGAACAGGTGGAATGGGGGCTGAGCTTGCATATAAAACACTGGAATCTCAATTCCGTGTTTCCCTACTCATTGTAAATGATGCATTCTTCATTATCGAGAACCTCTGGGTCCAAATTGTCATTAGCGTCAACGTGAGGAAATTCAAATGAATGAATTGAGCCTTCAGACTCAGAACATTAGAAGTAGAGGTGTTACTTAACTACTCTTCTTGTAGAAGGCTTTTTAGAAGGTTTGGGGCATTTAGTCTTATTAACCTTAGCCTTGTTCAGCTGTCAAAGTTTTCGTTTATTTTCTTTTTCCTCTATTATCTTTTTAATGAGATGCTCATTTTTTCCTGGAGTGCCAGTGAGTTGTAGGAAGGGCAGGTGGCATTCAGGTAGCACTACGAGCTCCTGAATCAGTGTGGAGGGGTTTGTCATCTTAACCTCCACCCAATTCGTCATCTTACCCGATTTCGCCTTTTTATTTCAAAAAAACATTGAAGAATATCAGCTCATCAGAAAAATTAAAATAATACATCAATGAACCCGTTTTGATTAGCTCTTTGTGAATATCGCATGTAAAAAGCAAAAATATTTAATCTTGAACGCTATCTCTTACCAAGCAACAACCAAAAATTGCATTGAAACAACTAAAAAATACATTATCGCGTATTGTGAATCACACTAATAATGGGGTGAAATATTTTCGTGTGACACGGATAACTGGCCGCTAGAGGCCTCTGATGATGCAGGATCGGGGCTGCCATCTAATATAATTTTCGAGAAAAATACAATTCGCCATCTTAGACTCTTCGTCGTCTTACCAGACTTTCCCCTACATGTTCTTTTTGGAGGGAGGGGGGGAAACATTTGTTAACTACTTCATAGGTTGTGCACTTGTTCTATTTGAAACCAAGTTCCGTAGCGTTTGAAACTTTAATGTGTCTGAAAGCAAAGTGAGGAAATAATTGTGACATATTTATGTAACATACAGGGTGTACTAAATGGTGTAGCATACAGAATGTACACAGATGGTTAGGGTAAAGGACATACGTAATTCTTCATCAATTTCGATAGATATTATTCTGACAAACTTCTTTTGAGACAACATTTTAACTTAATTTTCATAGCTCGAAATTATATACAATTGACAAGTTGATCATGGCCTTTGGAAGGTAATGTTCTTAACAGCTCAAATGTAGTGTTCATAGCTCTAAACCCCCTGCTATCGACAAGTTAAGGACAGCCTTTGACACTCAACACCCGAAACATTGTGTTCATAGCTCTAGATTACTATCAATTGATATGTTGGACGCAATCTATGAAAGAGGATGTGCTCAAACATCAATTGATATTCGCAAAGACGTTGCCATTCCATCAGTCGATATTATCAGCTCTATCTGCACAATAACGGGTAACTGTTCAAACACTTCTGACAACTGGGAAGATTCGAAATTTGTATTAATTAATTTGAAGTATTAAAAAATTGATGCTTTTTTAATTATTTCAAATGTTTGTTATTCCAATCGCGTGCCGAATTTTAGAAACCCTGTATAATTTAAATTTTACAGATGTATAAAGGTATGCTACTGCGCAAATGTATTGTTCAAACGAGTATGCAAACAAAGATGCTCTGTTGTTTTTCGGACTAAATGGGCATAATTAAATGTCACAATTATCAGATAATAGATTATTCGCTGTCATTAAAAGAAATTAATTAGAATGCTTAGATGCCTTTTGAAATAATGTAATGAATGAAATGATTTTTAAAAAAAGAAAATATATAAATTTATCTGAAATGCAGTCATAAGCCATCAATCACTAACTAATTTAGTGAATAATAGTAATAAAAATAAAAATTAACCAACCCTTGACTCTATTATTGGAACTAAATCAGGTTCTATCTCAAGTGGTACTTCGGTGCTCTGAGGTCGCTCTGACCGATAGAAGTTGTTATCATTCCCCTTTAACATAGGTGTTTGATTCATAAACTTATCTATATATGCTGACCATATGGAATTAGAACCACTATCATTTTTGAAATTGACAATTATTGCTTCTTTTTATAAAAATTTAAACATTTTTATGTAAAGGAGAAAGGATTACGAAATATTAATGGCATAAAGCATATTTCAATAAACATCGGAGAAAAGAACTTCAGAATGTAACTTATAAAATGGCAATTCATCCCCAAATAATCCTTCTCTCTGGAGTATATAAAGAAAAAAAAATTGACATTCATTTCCATTATTTCTATAACACATTTTCAAATCCAAGATTTTTTTTATGGGTCAGCCTTTTCTTTCTTGCAGGATACTGATTCTTGTAAAGCAACATTCACTTCAGAGAAGGAAATCACATTTCACTGCTATCTTCAGTAATTTGACGAATCCTCTTCAGTAATTCGACAGCTTCATCCTCGTCTGTTTCCTTCAGTGGGAAAAGAATGAATTTTCTTGATTCAATTATTCTCTATCCTGTGACAGCCCAAGACATAAAAAGTGAGGTCCATTACATTTGCTTCACACTATACCATGAGATATATATTTCCATTTAAAATACCTGAAATAGGCTAGCCTGTAAGAGAAATAAAATGTAACTGAAAACTAATTTTCACATCAAAAGAATTCGATGTCTTACTAAAGAAGAGAGGAAGAAATCTAAAATTTTAGTAATCATGTTTCAGCTGGGAAAAAGAAGGAGAGCACGCCGTTTGAGCGGCAGGCAACTGAACAAACTGGGAAATAACTGTTTCGACAGCAGCATAGAATTGTTTACCTTCCGGACGTGAGGCATTTTTCTTTTCCTATTTTTTTATTAACACCTTTTTTTTCTTTCTTCGCGTGGTGAAAAAATTCCATTTCTAGATCTAACCATCTCGAATTGGAGATAAGAAGCGAAGGTTTAGTTGATACATCAGACATCATATATAGTTTATTTCTTCAAGGGACATGACATATTCTTCCAAATGAAAAATTGCAAGAAATAGCAATGCTTCTTCATGGAATACTACATAATCTATCAAAGACAGGAGGTTTGTTTCTTCTGTAAATATGCATAAGGGGTATTAACTTTGCCAGGCATCTCTTTCTAGCTACCATAAATGACAGCTATTTTTATTTGCGCTTTTCTATTTTTCTTTCTTTCGATGAAAAAAAATCCTTTTCTATAAATAGCCATCTCGAATAAGAGAAAATAAGTGAATATTTAGTTGATATCTTCTTGCAAATGAAAGTTTCAAGATCTATCAAGCCTTTACGACGTCCTACAACAACTATTTAAGATTAGTAGTTCCTTTATTTTTAAAATATACATGAAGATTAATAAATTATGCTAAGTTAATAGCTCTTATATATGTAAGTTTCTTAAAGCTTGACGCATAAAAGCAACCTAAAAATGCAACAGTACTTAACTAATGTGATTTATGTTTCGAACTGAGGCATGACGCCAAACTTCCTATAAAAAGTTTTATTGAATATATTTCATCAAATTTTGCACAGTATGTAGATAACATGCTTATCTGTGTTATGAACTAAAAGATTTTTAATACCTTTAAACGTTTGAATAAACGTTTTGGAGATATTCTAAACTTTGTGAACAAACTCGAATTTAAAAAAAAAAAAAATCGATTTTTTTTACTAAAAAGTCATTAAAATAAATAAATATAGGCAGAGAGCTTAGATTTTAGTTCAAAACATAGTTAGAAACAAGTAAAACATTTTGGCTAAATTTAATTTGAATATCTTCAAAACATTTTCCAAAATTATATTTGCCACAAAGAAAAATATCGAAAAGCACAATTTCTCAGAAAACGCTTTTAATTATTTTCATACTGTACAAAAAATTTTGTACTCACCTTAGAATCTTAAAACTCGCCATATTGACAAGTCAAATCCTCTTTTACTTGATTTTAAACGACTTTTGTGTTCCTTTAGCTTTTCAGATCTTTTTCTGAATAATTTTGTGTAGTAGATATCTGATTTTCGATATCTGAATTAACTTTTTGTCAATTTCCATGTAATTTTTAAGCATCAATTTGTCCGTTCAGATTATCAACTTGCACTGATCAGTGGATAGAAATTCTAAAGCCATTTTAAATAATTGAACCAAAGCGTTATGTTGGTACAGTAACCTTTGTATATCTAAAACGATTTCTCTTCTAGTACCCGAATTCGATTCACAGCATTGGTTGATTTCAACGTTCTCCTCACCAAGGAAATAAATTTGTAAAAACTGTGGAGTCCTATATTGGAACGGAAGCAATGACCCAATTCTGGGGAAGATTTGCCCTTGTATTTTAAAAGTCTTCTCGAACGACAGCTGTGGTTCCAAATTATGTAATCTGAAAACATGCGTTATATTTTCTAATGTTTTGAAGGAAATATGTAGATTCAAGAGTTACTTCAGAAATGAGCGAATACAATGGTTCTAGTGGTTGAGCAAGAGAGGGTAGTTTTACTTTTCCGTTAGAGCCACACATTCCTAGCGTTTCACACTTGAATTTTTTAGCTCTACAATACTTACATATTACGTTCATTTTCCCAATAGTTGCTTTGGGGTTGAGCAAATAGTCTTTAGTTGGATCATACCTAAATGCCTCCAGATAGAGACCCTGCCGCGTGCTTGTTTGAACTTTTTAATAGCATGGTTAATCCTTCTACGTTCTAAGGAACATTTGTGACGAATTTCGTTTAAATCCGTCAAGGGGTGTAGAATTGTATAGGGTTCAAACACACACACATACACGCAAACAAACAAACATACATTTAATTTTATATATATTGATTCAACCTCATGATACCTGTAATTCCTAAATTGGCACGCTGATTCCATTTGAAGACGTTATTACTTACTTTCAGCAATTCAGTTATTTCAATTCAGAACAGTAAATGATAACTTCGAATTTTAGCCTGACTTAAACTTTAGCCTCTTAAACACCCCCTTGACAGCTTTCATGTTAAGTGAGACAACACAATATGCAACTCTATTCTATTGCGAAGCACCAACACTAAAAGTAGCGAAATGAATTTAAAAAGGCATTTTCAGATAAATATCTCTGCTTTTCCGATTCAATGGCTCTGACAGTTCTCGGAGACTCCAAAATTTCTTTATTGATTTCTAGGAATGGGAAATAAAGTAACTTGAATGGGGTTTTAAATATCAATGAAATACGAAGAATTGGAACTTTTTAGGAAATTGGCGTTGAAGAATAACGCATGAACTCTAACTGAAAACTTCTCGTACATATTGCGTTTTGCGAAAAGGATTCAAAGCATCATTTATTTTAAAATTATTTTGTTTCGAACTGTTTATTGATTGTTACAGAAGAAGTAACAACTTTCACTATCACTTAAATAATATGGCGTATTTTTTCCACTATATAGATTGCTCACTATGATCTTGGCACGATAATGGGAAAATGCTTTAAAGGACGTAAATAATGATGAATAATTGTACTTTAAGCTGCTTGGGTCAATAAATGTAATTCCGAAAAAAATATGAAGTCTTAATTTTTATGCAGTCCACCGGTCTTTTCAGTCATATGCAGTAAAATATTCTTGACACACTAACATTTTTAAACAAAAGCAGTTCGACTCTTTTCGACTAAAACTGAACGAGTATTGATGCTTTTAAACCAGCCGCCGCGACCAGGTGCTACCTGTTAATCGGCTAGTATTCTTCTCAAGGCGGCCATTGAAACGGTCTAAAATCGTTTGAAATAGTGATATTCAAAGCTTTATAGCTCGGCCCATTATAGCAGCAGAGAATGAAACTTTTTTTAAAAATTTTTAGAGAGTCATGTATTTTTTACTAAATATGATTGATAAGACTGGGTGTTGTGTAAAAATTTCGTATTTTTTAATATTACATTTATTGACACAAAAACATAAAATATAAGTCTTTTACGTCATTCAAAGCATCTTTCCAATTGGAAGTATATGCTTAACTCTAACGGTTTAAACATTAGCTACTAGCAACGATTAGAGTGGATACCCTGAATATCCGTCCATGGGAATTCTGGTAGTATGGAGGGGAAAACGGGTTAACAAGTAAATTATAATTTATGATTCTAGATGAATAACGTGAATCCCAAAATTACATCAAGAATATTTCCACCGCCAGTGTCTGGCTGACAGAGATATAGGTGATATATCGCTATGGCTGTCACTACAAAAAGATTGCATAATTCTGGCTATTATATTTTTATACATGAATGCATTCTATGATGATTTCTTTCTAGATTAATAAAAGTGACCAAATAGTTTTATATGGCCTTATCACGTAAATCGGGTGCAAACATCTAGATACATTGTTGATAATCAATAGATTATTAAGATAGGCAGCATTATTGCTTTTTCAAAATATTATCAAACTTAATTATTTTGGATTAAATTAGACTCTCATATTTAAACCTGAATTAATAAAATGTGGTAATTCAGGAGAAAAGAATTGCCTGTGATGGACTAACATAAAAATATTGCCTGCTTTTATTTTGGTACGCAAATGTAAACTTTGATTAATTCAATATAAATGAAATCACATATTATGTATTATTAATTGTATTATTATTATTACTTATTTTATATTTTTTTCTAATATTTAATTTCTGTATTTTTTCAAATTTAAATCTTTTTTTCAAAGTTTTAATAAAACCTGAATATGATCATTACCATTTTAATTTGCTTTTAACTTTTCATCATATTTTATGATTTTTATTTAGTGGTTTAAATTCAATTTAATCGTATTTTAATAAATATAAGATTGCTTTTCTCTGTTCTTTTAAGATAGTGCAAATGATATATTTATTATTTTTTTATTAAAATCTTGTTTTCATATACACAAACATTTCAATAATTTGCTTTATTGAATATCCTCACTAACCAATTACGTTCCTATGCGACATTGATAAATGCAACACATTAAGTATAAGTTTCTGTGAAAGTTCTGATGCATACTTTAAAAACATTTTTAAATTAATGTGTATAAATATCCTTTAATATTTCAAGAAAATGCGATTTGGACATTCATTTCTTGAAATCCAGAAGTAATAAATTCCTTCCATGAAATTTTGGAAAAGAAAAGTGATAATTGTTTGACTAGATCAGCCTATCTTTTGAACATCCTCTTTCTGGTAAAAAAATTATTGAAATAAAAATAATCATCTCGCATTTTCTGTAAAAAGATTACTAACATTCTTATTTTTAAACAATTTAGCGCTGATTACATTAAAATTATTTAGAACAGTATGTTTTATAAGATACATGAACAACACTTACGTGCATCTCATTGCACTACATAAATATTTACTGATTACACTCTACAGCTAATTTTGATCAGCTTCAAAAAGTAATGTATATTTATAAGACGTGATTAAAAAACTTTCCTAATATATTGTGAATATTATAGTTTATTTAGTTCAAATTTCCATCCTTCTCCAAAATTTAGGAAATAATGGATAAGGCTCCCAAACAAGGAGAACATTTATTTACAATCTCAGAATATTTTAAATTCATTCATTTATCATCTAAAACTATCATAGATATTTGAACTATTAAAATGTATGCTCTGTGTATAATTGGATTTATACGATATTAGAATTAAAATCGTCTTTCTTCGAAATTATATAGATCAAAGAACATATTTCATTAATTAGGGAAACTTGAATAAAACTGGCTTTTAATGAATGAATAAAAATTTTTAACAAGAATTAAAATCCAATAAACTCAATTTATGAAGTATTGGATTAGTTCAATTTGTAGTAATCGAAATAACAACATTCGTTGGTTGAATATCTTTTGAACAAACAATGAATAGCTTTGCTGTTCCATACTCCATCAAAATTGCTGAGAAATTTTGCGAAAGTGAAGAGTTTTAATTACAGGGCAACATCAATCACAGGTTCAAGACTTTGTCCTATTAACAAAATTAATGAAGAGCTTTGCAGAAGTGGATTTAAAGGCAAAGATCTCAAATTTCGTTTGATGAAAGCTATGAGGAGTGGGATTTAATTGCGTCTAGATCTTAAGGAATGAATTTAATAAAACTTGACTTTCAAATAATTAAAATGCTATAAGTGAAAGCATATTTAAATGAAAAATATTTTAGAAGACTACATTGGATTTCTCTTTGAACCTTTTAATTAATATATGCTGATTTTGAATGTTTCAATAATTAGTTGTTGAATAGATGGATTTGTTGTATTTTAAGGGATTGTTTTAAAACTAGTTTTTATAATTATTAAAATTCATTAAAATAGTATCTAAATCATTTTAAACTCTAAAATTTTGTTTCAGTTAGATTATCATAACTTATAATTTTTGAGTTACAAAAGAACTCTTATGGAACATAGCTTGTAAATTTCAGAGGTCATGACGACGCCCCTTTATATACGATATTCCTTTCGTCACACCATAACAATGTTCTGCGTTTGATCCCGATGGATTTCCACGAAGTGTGAGTTCACTGCGGATTTTTCGGTGGAATTGGATTTCCATTTTCTACACAATTCCGCTACCTGAACATCTGCTCCCTAAACTAATCTGAAATTTTATGCCAACAAAATAATATTCCATTTAATTCACACATCCATTAAACATTTAAATTGAAAATAATCAGAAAATTATTCCTGTGCTGAGCTTTAATGAAAATGTAGTTAATACAATTAGTTAATCCTTACATAAAGTTATATATTAAGACAAAAAGTGTATATTTTCTTGTAATTCAAAACGATAACGTAAACAACAAGCAAATTTTTTCCATTAATGTTGGATGCGACAAAAGTGATAAATTTCCCTAATAAAAATCTGTGCTAAACACATGAATAGGCAAATTTCACTACTTGTATACATCACAATTCGTAAATAAACACAATCTATATTTCAGAAAAGTGTTATCTTTTAATTTTTATCAAAATCTATTCCTAGACTTTATCCAAAGATTTATCATTCCTATTACAGTACATTACCCCCCCCCCCCCCCAAAGCGAGCCTGCTTCTGTAGA
This sequence comes from Araneus ventricosus, assembly GCA_013235015.1. Lineage (NCBI taxonomy): Eukaryota > Metazoa > Arthropoda > Arachnida > Araneae > Araneidae > Araneus > Araneus ventricosus. The sequence goes on from BGPR01000290.1 coordinate 199,746, forward strand.
AGCTTTCTGTCCTCAGACTATATAAATTCGCGTAGTCCAACTGCCCGTGGCGTCAAAGCGGGAGTGTGAAAGGAAAAAATGGAAATAAAATCACATATTTTTGAAATTAGTTTAATATATTATTTCACTTTCGATAAATCCCCCACAGATGAAATTTAAAAATTCTGACCACGATATTATTAAGTCATAATTACAGGTAAAATGTGCATATTTCTTAGTAAAAGTTTATTTGACATTTCGAATAAAGTCATTACAGAATTTTTTTAAAATACGTTGGTTGGAGAGTGCGTCATATTGTTGCCTTGCCCAGTTGGTAATGTTACTTCGGTACGTTTCTGTTCAGATAACACATAAAAATCAGTTGAAAACCAATATATTTACTTCTATTACACAAAAAGCGATAAATACAAGTTTAGAATCCACCCCAGCATGTTTCACGAATAATAATTTCTTTATTCATATCACATTTTTATCCTCTCAACTATTTAAAACTCCATACAATTAGTCGAATTCTAGAAATGAATAATTTAGATATGAAGTTCCGAAGACCTGTGTGAGTAACTAAATACCTCTCCAGAAAAGCGATATTTGTTTTCAGATTCCCTTTAAATTCATTCCGCTGTTTTTGGCCTAGTTGCGTCGTAACTTAATAGCGTTGCGAATTGTTGCGCATGATTATTCACATAAGGATGAAATCTTTTAGAGAGTGTTTTAAGGTAAGACTAAGAGTCAAGATTGTCATTTACCGCATTGAAGTGTTTATTGAAATAAATTATTCGTTAGAAGTCATTTGTAAGGTTATTACGTCTTCAGATTGCAACGAGTCTGACGATTTAGAAATGTCAAGGCCGTGCGGTTGAATAAAAATGTAAATTGTCTTTGCTGTGAAACACTTCGACTCTTTTCCAGAAAGTTTTTTTAAACATGTCTAGGCATCTAATTTCAGCTTTACAAGCTGCTATAAACATATAGAAATTTAGAATGTGGAAATTAGTTTTAAACTTAAAGTATGTTGACAAGAATAGTCCGTACTTATAAAAAATGAATACCCAGAGTTTGTAGAATACAACAATGTTTGAAACGTTTTCTTCCACCGTATATTTTTGGAATGCTTTCTAATTTATATGATGAGGTCTTGCCTTTTTTATTGCAAGAAAGTTAGTATTTTTTTAAGAATTCGTTTGAATATTTTAATTTGTTTCAAATATAAATGCAATGTCTGTATAACAGCGATGAAAATTTTAAAGGTATGATTTTTTCGGCATAAATCTCATATTTAGTAAAACTATGACATGCGTTGAGCTTTAAATTAGTCTAGTATTCTCTGCATAAAAAATTTCCTTTCGTGTTTTTTATTAACTATTCTTCGGAATTATTATTATTTTTTACACTAGGATATTAAATTTAACTTACATCTCCGAAATATAAGGAAATAAGAAGATATAAATATCTTACTTTCTGATGTAATTGTAATGTGGGAAACAACTCTTATGCTAAATTAGTGGCAAGTCATTAACTGTTTATTAATTAACTAATGGTTTTCCTGTTATGTAGTTTCGGACAAAAATGGTTTTATGCTGTTGGAAAAAAAACATGTACAGAAAACATGACTAGATGAAAAAAAAATACGAATCAGATGAAATATCAGGAAATAATGCTGAGAAAGCTTCGGTTGCAATCCCTACAATTTAATGAGCAAAATATTTTCTGGTATTATGCCATTGCCCCTTAAATTCGATAATTAACCAATTAATTGATTAAATCCTAATGTTATTTTACCGTACTTATAATGCGTCTATGCCATCAAATAAAATTAGTAAAGGATGGCTATAATTTAAAAAAATGTTAGTTCATTCATCTGTAAATTTCAAGGCAAAAACATAGATGATATTAGTTATAAAATAACGCTAAAAATATTAATTCGCTTTAAAAAACCTATGGAATGAAGATTTAAGTGACTTGTTTCTCAGGAAGTTATACAAGCTAATTTATTGTTAAGTTTTGAAAAGCCTTAGAAACAGTATACTCACTTAAACGAAATAAATATCATAAAGTAATTCTGCTCATAATGTATTTGCTAAATATTTTAGTTATCTTTTCTCCTACAATCGAGTTGAAATTCAGAATTTCAAAATATGTGTATGAAATTGTTTCTTATTGTCAGCATATACTATCTACAAATTCAATTCCATAAACGAAAAGACATTGTCAGATGCATCATAACTTTGTTCTGTGTAATATTCAAATATCAAGAACAAATTTTAAAGGATATTTTACAAGGCGCCATGAAAAAGACAGCAACAATTTAATTCCCCGAATGTTTAAAACTATTCAGAAATTACTACAAAGCTACTGTTAATCGCAACAAAACCCTAAGACTTAAAAATTTAGAACCCCCATAAACTGCATTTCCTTGTTACCACAGAGCAGCATTAAGAATACTTGCTGAATAATAACATTATCTCTTTTTCGAAAAATGCGGATCCTAGGTATGGTGATCGAATTTAATGCTAGTGTTGAGCTTAACGAAAGCATAATTATTTCCGTTCTGTTGTGGAAAGGCAAAATTTGTGTGATTGGAGTTGATGAAATTAATTGATTTTTGCAGGAAGTAAGGAAGAGTCACGGAATTTGGACCGGCGCGCCTAGATTGGACCTGTATATGATAACTTCATTTCTCTTAAATTTATGGCTCCTAAAATAGGCAAATGGGGTCTAACACGGCTTTAAAGCAAGTAGGAAAATATATCATAATATCCTCAGATAGGAAATTTGTTTGTTGTTGTGTTTTCCCTAACGCAGCGATGAAAAGTTCTCTATGTTGTAAGAATGTAAATGTGGTGTATGGAATGGTTTTTAAGAGAAAGCTCTATGTGGTTACATTTAAAAAACAAGTGTTTGGATTAGGTATCATCAATTAATTATTTTAACAAAAAATAAAAAGTACTTAAGCTGTTCTAAAGAAAGAGCGAAAATATGTTATTGTGTCATTAGAAAGGAAATTTTATTGGCTACAAATTACCGTAATAAGTTTATTAAAATAGTTTAAAGAACAAGGAATTTTTTTTTGTTTTCTAAAAGTTGTTCAGATTGGGTCGCAAGTCGTTGCCTAAATTCTAAATTTGATTGTTAAATCCATGGGATTATCATCTAAAAATACAGAAATAGCTCAGAAAGCAGTTATTACCACTAACAGTCCTCATAAATTGGAAATGGAATAAGTCAAGGCAATAAACAATAAGGGAGCTGCAAAGAGAACAAAATCTATGGTTGCTTGTTTCATATCATTTGTGAGGAAACAAAGGGAGAAGAGGAATTGATACAGCGCATAAAATGTCCTACCTACCTTCAAGCATTGTTTTCTGGTTTGAATTTGAGAAAAAAAAATATTTTTGCTTTAATTGTGCTGAAAGAATTTTATGTCCAATCTGTGAAACCGGCTTCCCTGGTTGTACTGATGACACACTTTCTTAAGCTATTTTTTCCTACTATAAAGTGAATTTCAGAAAAAAATTTATAACATTTTTTGAAGATAAATAAACTGCAAAAAATTATACTATTTGTTTTTCCTTAAAATTACTTCTCTATCACTGTACATTAAAAAATACTAAGGTGGTCAAAATTCAGCGACTATCCCCTATATTACTGACGTGTATGTGAGTACTTGTAATGCTTGTAATGGAGTTGAGAATCGGAACACAGCATACGGAAAGACATAATATTTTACAAAGTAACAGCGAATATAGGATAATTTATTTTTAGTTCTGTTTGTCTTTTTCGTGTAATCACAAATTTTATATATTTAGATTAAAGGGAAAGGAATCGCTAAAGTTTGATTCTAAATGAATACACATTATTAAATTTATTTGACATTGCCATCTTTATTAAATAGATTTTACATAAAGCAAAGTTTAAAGCAAGTTCTTTCAACTAAGTTTAATTGGTCCGATAGCTGATAATATGCATTCAAATTCGGATTGAAAATTAAACTAATTAATTATTTAACTTAAAAGAGGCAAAAAATGAAATGAATACTAAACAAATTTTCTCGGGATATTTCTTATAACTGAACCAGACCATCTAAACTCCTAGTTTGATAATGAATGATTGATAATTTATTTCTAAAGAATGGCACATTTTACGCATATATATAAAAATTCTGCGTTGTTTGAAATTAGATAAGATGGTTAAGACTTATTATGTAAGTATTAAAGTTCAATTTAACCATGCTAGTGTGGTTAGAACTGAAAACGATATCATAATTTAAAAACGAAATAAGTGAAAGGAAATTAGTTCATCTTTAATTGAGAGAGAAAGAGAGAACTAATAAACATCCTAGAGAAATAAAATCATATATTTTTGAAATTAGTTTAATATATTATTTCAATTTCAATAAAAGACCCACATATGAAATTTAAAAATTCTGACCATGATATCATTAAGTCATAATTGCAGGTAAATGTGCATATTTCTAAGAAAAGGTTTATTTTGACGTTTCGAATAAAGACATTACAGAAATATATCACAAATGATTGAACTGTTAGCTCTGTTTTCTTCAAGCTGAGTGCGTGAAGAAAAGGACTCCTTCTCTGTTAGCTTTAACAATTTGCTTCGATGATCTTAAACTTCTTTTGCCGACCGTTCGAGTGATCTTGATTGATCGGCCAAAGAAGTTTAAGTTCATCTGATAATTTGTTTTAAGTTTGACAAGTATTTGCTTCTACTTTTATACTTGAATCATTATTATAATGAGACACTTGTCTTCCTGGAAGAGACGAGTCGCAAAAATCAAAAATACCCAAACTGAATTTAAGAAACAACCTTTGGCATTTACGGGCATCTAACGCTGCTGGAAAAACATTAAAAAATTATTGCGGTTTTATTCCATCACTATCTTTCTGAAATTCGAATAACATGCAATGTCGAATAAGTAACTGAAGCTCTTTTTCGCTTGACATATCCAGCAAACATGTTGTAAAAATTAAATTGAATAGTAGAACAAAAGAGAAGAATTTACTTTCAGCTGCAAAAATATTTTGGGAGACTTTGGCATACCCAATCTACTGATTAATTCCAAAATAATGTTCATATGCGCCAATAGGATAAAAAATATTTGCTCCCTCAACGCAATAACTGTTTAAATCTTATGAATAAAAATATAAAAAATTATATATAATTTTAATTAAAAATATAAGAAAATATAAATAATCATACATAAAAATATAAGAAATTATAAATAAAAATATACGAATAAACAAGATTAAAGAAAAATGTAAGGATAAACAAGATTAAAGAAAAATGTAAGGATAAACAAGATTAAAAAAATATAAGAATAAACAAAATTAAAGAAAAATATAAGAATTAGAACAATTCGCTTTGCAATATGCATCGGTCAACCATCTCTTAGCATGCATTAATTTTTTCAGCACTAGAAAAACCTTTACAAATACTCGAAATGAATATCAGAAGTAGATTTTCCAAGTATAAAACTGAGTTATTTTCACAATATGTTTAGTGAAATCTTGCTTTTTATGCTACACATTAAAAACTATAAATAAAGCAATCAATTCCGTTTCCTTCGTTTTCTATGTTGCGTGGTGCTGTGCCCAGTGTCAATATCAGGGAGCTATCAGAAGTATTCCAAAGTCTAAATGGCGAAATTCGTGTCTCCTTCTCGCATTCATGCATGACCAGAAAGAAAAAAAAGCGAATTCTCTTTACAGATTAATTGTGTAAGACGTCCTCTTACGATACGGTTAAAGGCAGAGAAACTCACAAAGGAAAACGCCAAAGAAGATAGAAGCGAAGACGCCTAGTGTCAGACTAGAATGAAAACGGATCTCCGGATTCAAGTTTTTACTCTTTCACTCTTCCCTTCTTTCTTTGAAAGTTTACCTACTTGACCATCCTTCAATTCATGCTCAAATAGATTAAAACAAGTTTGGCATAAAAAAATAAATTTTGAAGTTGAACGATACGAATGAAGTATTGACTTTTTTTTACTTTGTTGCTTTTTTTGTCCCCAAATTCTTTAGTGGGGGTTCTAAGGGTTGTTGTTTGTGTTCTCTATTATAAAATGTTCTCAGTTAAACTTACTGAAATTAAAATCGTAAAATTAAAAAAAAATTGTTCAGTTCATTGATGAAATGAATCCATGGTGTTTTTAATAATAAGTAATATTTACCCTCTGGTCATAAATATGCAATTCTTTCATTCTCTTATTTCATCTCATTCTCTCTCTTCACATCATGTTTTATTTTTTCCTTCTTTTTTCCAATCTATTTTAGTTCTAAACAACCGGAAGGATCTGGCCCTAAATCAAACACCACTTTTCATCTTTAATCTGTCAAGAAAATGAAAGCATTCCAGATGTCGATTTGATATTAAAGGAAATTTGAGTAATAAATATGGCGCCACATTTTTCTTATACCTTACTGAAAAAGTCAGGAGATGAGATATGTTGTTTTACATAAAGAAGCAACTAATAAAGAAATTAGCTTTATTTGCTCTGGAAATAGTCTCTGTGAGTAATTTTTAAGTGTCATGGTATTTCACCACATGAATGGTAAAGGCAGTCTTTTGTAGTCAGTCAATTACTGTATATCATTGCATAAACATCTTCTGTTAATTTTATTATCAGGGCAATAGAAGTTGTCTTTGTCTATAAATATGAAGAAATAAATGTAATAAAACATGCTTCCATCAAGTGAGAAATTTATCAATTTGTATCAAACCCAATGAAAATTTTGAAAAGGAAAATACTCCAAAACTTAAAACGAAACCTGATTCATATACCTCGTTTTTCAAATTTGTGTGGAAAAGCGATCGTTTGGCTTAAATTTAATATCCAAATATAACAAATACATTAAATGTTTATGTATGAAACGTTACGAAATGTTTTTATTTTTTTATTATTATTAAACTATGGTGAAATGGAGACAAGTTAAGAAGCATTGTGAAAGTGTTAGTAAATAAATTTAATAAACAGTTAGCATAGAGATAGACATTATAACAAGTGAACTTTGAAATTAGAATAAATAAAATAAAGAAACAGAAATTACTTCACAATAAAAGAAAAACTTTCTACCTTATACTACAATAAAAACAGATGGAATTAAGCTATATATTTCATTCATTAAAGCTTATATTTATGGTTAAAGATAATATAATAAATATTTGGTGTATATGATAGTACAAATTGCAATACATCGGCAAATAATAGTCTTAGGAATTATTTTGATAACCATTTTGATTTGATCTATTTATCATCACATAACAATATATTCCAGGTCGGTGCCCTATTAATTTGAGAACACTTAGAAAATCAGTTTGTGATATCAGTTCGTCTTCTGGAAATCTGATTTCGGGAAAGAACATTCAGATATTTATTGAATGAGGTTTAATTTCTGTGCGAAATCGATATTGAACCAGCGGGAGTGTCTTACCTTCGACTTTCTTGTATACTGACACATTATGGAGGATTTTGTGCTTCGTAATACAATGAAGAACAAGAAAATGCATTTTGACAGATTGGGACCAACATCACACAACACATCTACAATTATGGTGTAAATACTAGACAGTAAATTTCATTTTCTAAATCCTTGCATTTTTGTGTTATCATGTTTTCAGCACTTGAATATATAGACTGGCAGACGGTCAATATGTTATCTTCTTTTATTATTTTTATATTTAATTTCTAAGTAAAAACAAAACCATATATTTAATGGTTTTTGAAAAATATTTATTTCATGTAAATCTTTGAAAATGAAAATTTATACAAGGCTAAATAATTACGAAAAAACATCACTAAAATTTAAATAAAAATTAATCTCTAAAATTTTATTAATCATTTATAATTTAATTTCTGAGTAAAATCACAACGATATTTTTAATAGTTTTTGAAAAAATATTTGTTTAACGTAAATCCTTGAAAATGAAAACTAAATAAGGCTAAAAATTACTCAAAACCAACACTAAAATGATCTTTATTGTAAAGAAATCACTCTGCACGATATACAGTTTAATCGGAAAATCCCAAATTAATCAATACAAAACAGAGAGAACTTCAGACACATTACTCTGTATGAAGTGACCCCAAAATGGATGAAAACAAATTATAGGAAATGGGAAACCTTCATAGTATTTTGTGTCAAGTTTGCCTAACATTAAAAAATTAAGAGAATTTTGACTCAGTTATGCAACCGGAAATCATAGTCTCTAAATGTCTCTTGTAGGAGATGGAAACACCACAGGAAGAAGTAAATTGCAGAACTTTTCCAAAACACACAATTGTATTATATGTTTTCTATTGGGCTTTAGATTTACATATTAAGCTGTACTTTTACGTACGGTTTGCGATAGCTTACTCAAAATCCATAAAGTAGAGAATGGTTTCTTATTGTATGAATGTGGTCATGCAATGATGTTTCAGCACAAATCTATAATCATGAAATTTTATTTTCCGTGCAAGGAGGTAACTTAAAAATGCAATTTTCCCTTGCCGAATCCTAATTCTGGTAAACTTTCAAGCAAATATGCCTGAAGAAGATGGTAAAACTTTCTTACAAATCTTTCAACTGAAATGTCACTATAAAACCCTGTAATCAACACGAATAAATAATGATAATTACTTCCTCTATAGCCAAAAATATAAATAAAACAACCATTGAATACAAAAGGGTGAATTTGTTAATTTAGTAATGAAGTAGCCTTGTTTGTGTCTGAAATAACTATTAAATAGCACGTGACAATAAGCAAACATTTGGATATGATTAAATCAAAAATTTTTGATTAAGAAAAAAATGTCTGTTTTTTCTTATTTTGATTAATTCTGATGAAGATAAAATATAATTTATTTTGTTCAAAATAAATTAACACCCTCTGTATTTATGTAATAGGCTATTCTGATTAATGTTTTGTTGTAATGAAAATATTAAATCGCAATAATTAACTAAAATTCTTATAAAATTTATCAAATCAATAAGAGAAAGGTCTGTTACCAGTGAATTTAGAGTGTTCTCAAAAAGCTCTAGATAAGACAAAATTCCATTTCAAAAAAATTATTTTATATTTAAATTATTTTATATTTAAATTATNTTATATTTAAATTATTTTATATTTAAATTATTTTATATTTAAATTATGTTTAACGACAGTAGACTTACTCTAGTTAACTAATAATACAGTTGCTTGTATACCATAAATTCAAACAACATTATTTCTAAATGCAAAACATATATTCGGAGAGATAGAGAATAAAACTTCTTGAATATCACTTACATAATCCATTAAAAGTCCTAGCATTAATATTAGAAATATACCCAGACTTCCTGCAATATAAATGAGAACCAAAGAAAAGCGAAAAAAGAACATTTCTTCTTTCTTTGAAACAGATTAGTTCATGAAAAGCATCACCAGGGGACACAAAAACTAAAAACAAGAAGAGGAAACTTTCCTTCCCTGCGGGCCTCCAACTCGCCCCCCCTCCCGCCATTTTCTGCCCAATATCCGGTCATCCATCTCTTTCCAAGATGTGAGCAATCCCACAAAACGAACGGCGCCGGTTGTTCATCACGTCTCTCGATCCGCATTTGTTCACCTATAATGAACATCGTAACTCCGTTGTTACACGTCCATTCATGAACTGTCAACCACCCTTCTCCGTCTCCATTAGCAGAGGAAAGAGATAGACGTGTTCGATATAGGCATTGATACATCTATCAAATGTGGGGTCAGGTACACGGTCTGATATTAGTTTCGTAAAGGGTGAGAAAGTGTAATTTACACCGATCCCTGTGTATAATTTTTTCAAGGAGTAGCAAATTGGTGTCTCGCGGCAAATTTTTAATGTTTTTTGTCCCTCTCTCAACTAAAATCTGCTGAGATTTGAATTGCAAAAGAATTGGAATGCTAAAATCTGAATTCAATATCAAATTGCACTCTGAATTTGAAGAATTTGGGAATGAATTGATTGATTGCTGTTTCAGCTTGATAGTAATTAATGAAGGTATTTTTTAAGTAGAAATATCGTGAACTTTAATCATGTAGAAGGGGGAAAAATTAAAATAATAAAAAGTTCTATTCACTACATTACCAAGCCACACTGGTACGAGAACTCGGAATTAAAATACATTTGATCAGATTACGCAATGGATGTTCAGAGTAATCATACTTAGAATTCAGGCTTAGAATCAGCATCTGCTGCTTACCTTATCATATGTTTCTCACATACTTTTATTTACTTGACTTATTTTGTGTTTCTAAAAGTAAAAAATGGGCATTTATTTTTCACTCACCTCGTGAGGAGAAGCCTTGAAACTTTTTACACGTGTGTGCTCTCGATGACAATTTACTATTTTAAAATCTTCAGAACATAATTATAAGTTAACCTTTTAATTTAATTAAATTTCCTATTCCCTGCCGTGGTGCAAATTTTCATTAAATTTGGGCAAAAGCTTGATTCAAGATTCCATAATATTTATAGTAATGGATTCTAAATTTAAGACTTAATACAGAGACGAATTAAAATATAAAATTCTGTTTTTTAGTAAACTAAATAATGCCTTAAAAATTTTCAAATAATGTTTATCGTCTCTTAACAGGCAGCACCACCTATCTCAGTTTTCCGAATTTTTCAAGAGGAAAAGAAATTCAGTTTTTCGCAACCAATAACGATTATTAAAATGTATTTGTTTTCACATCTGGCATGATCAGACTGTGTCGAGTACAAATCATGCGTGAAAAAAAGAAAGAAATATCCGTCATTGGTACAGTTTCCTGCCTTGAATAGAATGTATATTCTAGAGGGCATGGATTTCTTGTTTATCTTTAGAAATACAACAAGTAGTTTTGTGAAGAGTAAACCTCGCTCCCCCAAATAAAAAAATATCTAAGATTTTCTCTTCATCGCATTTTTTAAAACTTTAACCAATGTTGTTATTCATTGTGAAGACAGCATTGTTTGTAGGGAAGCAGGACACATAATTTGACACTGGTGTCAAAACGTTTAGCACAATTCTTACGATATGACAAATTTGAAGTTAATATGGATACAATGGTTCGCAATCAGTTGAGGAGAGCCGTGGGACATACAGTAGTCGGAGATCACATATTCTAGTTAAAATCTTGTCACGACTGTACTTAGGGGGGACGAAGAGAAAAGTGATGAAAGGATTTTGACCCCGTTCCATAGAAAGCTAATAACGGGATGAAACTTTCATCAATAATTTCGTTTGATGTGCCTAACCTTCCAGCGGGCGCGCTTACGCAAATTTTACGACATATCGTGCATCGTATTACATATAAGTATCGTGTTATTTTACAAAAATAAATGCAACTTTTATTTATGTTCTCTGTATTTATTAGCCTAATAGTAAACAAAGATTTTATAAATAAAATTGCACTTAAATATATTAAATAACTATATAAATATGTAATACGATGCACAATTCAATTATCTCTTGCAAACTCGCGCCCGCTGGAAGGTTAATATTTACATACGAGTATTGTATTAATTAATTCTTAACTGTACATAACGGTAAACAGCATAATTTTTCTTTCATAATTTCAAATTCAGATATAGGGAAGCTTATATAAAAATTCCAGTTCGCTACCGTTAAAATTAAGAAAGATATTAACATTGCAATAGTTGAATTTATTTTGTTCTATATGGAAAACAAAATGATAAACGTTTTCTCACAAACTGATATTTTAAAAAAATAAATCAAAGAATAGTAATCGATGAACTGCAATTGTATGCATTTAATTTTTATACCGGATGTATTAAATTTATATGTATGCATGAGTATTCAGGATATTCAACTTTCATAAAATTCAATATTACTCTTCGAAGATTCAAGTTTAAAAAATATCAGTTTATGGAAAAAAAACTCTCATTATTTTGTTTCTCTTAGAGAACAAAAGAACTGTTTGCCTCTTTTAGAGAACAAAAGAAATATTTGTTTCTCTTAGAGAACAGGTCTTGCAATTCCGTTATCTTTCTGAATCTTAACGGTAGCGAACCGGAATTTTTATATCTGCTTACATATTTGACTTTGAAATTAAGAAAGAAAAAATATGCTATGCTTCGCGCATAAGAAGTCAAAAATTAATGAATTCTCATATTCCTATTTCCTTTACTTCGAATTTCATTACAATGCATTTCTAAAACATTGTCAAATATTCTCTAAGTTTCGTATAATTTCGTTGAAAACACTACATGTAATAAGCAAAAACATATGCGGGTAAATTTAATGGTTTTTAAGAAAACTTTTGTATTTTCCCAATATTCTTTTTATTTTTACGAAAATTCATGGAAATATTAGGCACATGAAGCGAAATCATTGATGAAAGTTTTATCCCTTTAACAGTTTTCTATGAAACGAGATGAGTCAAAATCCCTTTTCGTCTTCATCACTTTCTGGTCGTCCCCCTAAATGCCGTCCTGACAAGATTTTCACAGTAATATGTGAGCTCCGACTACTGTATGTCATGAGGCTCTCCGCAACTGATTTCAAACCATTGTATCCATATTAACACTAAATTTGCTGCATCTTAAGAATTGTGCTAAGGATTGGGACACCAGTAACCTTCTTTGTCCCCATATATTCACTCTCTTATAAAGCTACATTTACAATCAATGTACATCAAAATTATGTAGAAATTTTACTTCCAAATAAATGCAAACACGTAACAAAAATAAAATGCAGAAGCGGGGGTGCTCAAATACTTCAGTAATGCAACGAAATTCAAGTGAAATAAAATTCTTATAAGACATTTATTTCCCAAGAAAGGAATTTTTGCTATCATAGCCTTAATAGTGGCAATAGCACTTGTAGATGGAAGAGGTATCTTCATGAATAAATGAGATTGGTATTTATCACGACAGTTTTCATACTGCCGTGATAAATATACGCAAAAAAAGTTACACGAATAACAGATAATCTTCTTCGACTTTTTATAATATGAACCGTTTTGTAGAATCAATGAAGAACCTTTCAGGAAAAGAGAAAAACAAGATCAGATGGAACTAAACAGGAAAAACAAGTATTAACAAGAAACTAATGATTTTATTTCTCTCACTCTATCTTTTATTAATGAGAATTACTTTCACAAATCTTTGCTTTCATCAGTATTAACACTATGACAGTGACATATCTGTTCTATCGGCATCAACAAAATTACCGTTATATATGTATTTTTTATCGTATTAATGAAATTTCAAATAAATTTTTGCTTTTATCAGTATTTACAAGATTAATGTTGCACTTCTCGCCTTTACGAAAATAATTTTAAACGTTTTAATGGCGCCAAAACGTCGAAATCAGTAAAATGGCCTCAAAGTCGAAACGAATAAAAAAATAAAAAATAAGACATATATACACCGTTTTCTATTCCTTTAAGAAACATTTATGCCAAATTCGAAGGAAATCGAACGACGTATTTGGTCGTAATCGCGTAAAAAACAAATTTACAGACAAACAAAGAGCTCAGTGGTGGAGTTAAAATGTAGACCTTGCTTCGCTCGGTGAATAACCATATTCAAAGGACGATAGAAGATCGTTGATTTCTCCTACTTCCTTGTTGGTTCAATTATATGCATGAATAGATAGAACCTATCTCTGATTTGAAAACATTTAAAATAGGCATCGTTTAATATAACGAAGTACATATTCCAAGAAAAGAACATATAGAAGTTTACTGTCTTCTTACAATTTCAATTATGTTAATGTCATGGACTGCAAACCCGCCTGATTATCTTGAAACAATATTGTTACATCTCATTTCATTCTAAATGTATCTTGGTTTAAAAGGGAATAATAAATTAAAGGACGTTCTTGAGACAATTTAAGTATATGTTTTAATTATTTAACAAAAAATATTAGCTTTATAGTTGCTTTTTTCTGAGAAAGGGAACTAAATACACTTAAAGGGAATCAAAAAAAGTGTAAAACTTTGGATATCTGTTGTTTTAGGTCAAGAGAAGAATGCCTATTTTCAGCCCCTTGCATTACATTTCCTCTTTCTGGAGAACTCAAAGGAAATACAATATTTTTATCCTGTTTCCTATGCTAAAAGTATACTAAGAATAAAATGTAAATTCTAGAATACATATACTGTCGCTTTGTTATCTTCAGAAATAGAGCAACCATATCCGAGCTAACAACAAAAGATTCGTTCAACTTCTTTCTCGATTTAATTGAATGCATGGATAGATGTCCCTGATTCGAATTCAATTAAAATAAGCACGGTTTAATATAAAGTTGTACATTCTCCAGGAAAGCAATATATAAATAATCATTGTTCTCTTACAATTTCAATTACATTAATGGCTTTTAGTCCACGCGCATCTGAATATCTTGGAACAAATGACTTACATTTTATTTCATTCTTAATGTATCTTGCTTAACAAGGAATAATGAAATAAAGGAAGTTAGCGAGACAATATAATTATGCTTTCAAACTATTCCTTAATTAATAAGGAATAAATTTTTTTTGGATTTTCCACCTCATTTGCAAATATTCATGCGATGTGCATACTCTTTCTTAAATAAAGAATAAGAAAAATGAAATTAAAATAAAATCCCAAGCTTTAATTTTCAATTAAATCACTTAGTATTTTTACATTTAAAAGTTAATGAAACATTAACGTTACATTAAACATTATATGAAACATTGAGTTTACACTAAACTTCAATGAATATGTTATCAGAAATCGTATAGTTATGAATTGCTCAATATTAATAATTGGTTCATATAGTTTAAGCTTTTACTTAGAAACAACCCTTAATTACTTAATATCATTAAAATTAATGGATTATCAATCTTTATCTTTGGTTTGATCACAATTAGTTGAATAAATGTTTATATTCTCACTTCTGAAAGAAGTTCCTTCATAACTTTAGACAGAAAGTGACTGAGATATAAACTAAATTTATTTACTTAAATTTGAGCATATTTGATCATAAATTCTGTTTTTCTTTAGAATATGGTAGAAATATAATGTTGTTATTTTGAGTAGTACATCAGTGATATTTATAAAACCAAATATAAAGAAAAACTCTAATCTATTAATATTAGCGTACCCTTGAAGTTCCTAATAAGGAGACGCTTGGGGAAATTGGAGACTTACTTATTTCGTGATTTTACCTTATATAATAAGATGCTACAATATATTTCAAGCATCATTTGCCATTAAAATCAAATTATTTCGAATAAAAAAGCCATGCTTGAAAGTAATGAAATAAAACTGAACTAACAGCAGCTATGTCAATTTCCTCACTTGAAATTCGAACTTCCTCTAAGAAATTACTTAAAGTTCCACAGTCAAAAACAGATGCGAAAATTCTCTTAATGTTTGTGTTATTTTAAATTGAATATTATCAATATAAAAATGACTATCTTTTTTATACAAAAATCAAAGTTTGAACTGTATGAAATCATTCATCACTTTGCATATATACGTTTATTCTAGTAAAATTTTAAATGGATATGTTTTAAATTTTTGCTACATCAAAAAATATCCTACTTATTAATGCAAGTTAGACTAAAATTAACTTCAATTATATACAATGTCTATAAACCTGCACACCTTCTGGTTCGAACTAAAAAGAGTGCAGATCCATAGAAAAACGCTCCTGGTCATCAAGTCTGTGGCTTTGAAGTACTCTCAAGAAACCTAAAGATACAACAGGAGGGATAAAAAAAACATTCCGACTTTCTGAAGATTCGAAATCCAAAGCCATCGGAAAAAATAAATATAACTCTATAAAAAGTTGAGGACGTCTTAATCAGTGTACTGGGTGAAGTTAAGTAAAGAAAATAGATCTAGAAAAGAAAAAAAACATTCGGTGCAACATAGACCAAAATGAGAAAAATGGCTCCTGACTGCAGAAAAATCTTTAAAGAATTTTCTGAGTTCTTCAATCTTCAGCATAGAAGCTCCTTTTTTCGTCCAAAAGGATCATCTATATTTTAATTTTATACCTTTTCGAAGACCATTGGTATGCAGTTCGGAATCGCAGGCAGCAATATTTTCTACGAACACCCGAACAAATGTCAAAATGTGAGAAACGTAGGAGATTTAGTTGCGATGAAAGTTACGCTAAGGTTTTTTTTCTCTCATTTTATGCCTGCAGCTGTTGGAAACAACTCTTAAAGCGTAATGAAGAAAGAAGAGGAAGTACCAAAATGAAAGAACGTTTTAAGATATCTGGCAACTCTCTGGTTCCTTTAATTTTTTTCCCCGTATACTTGTTATTTTCGGAAAAAATCTTTCTAACTATTTCAGTGGTTCTGTCACTTGTTCTGTTTGGAACAGAACTATGTAGCAATTTAAAATTAAATGCAATTTTCTGGCAGAGCTTCGTTAAAACCTGTGAACTGAAAATCAATGTCGAAAATAGAATAGTTACATTTCATGCTATATAGAAGTCTTTCAATTTCATCTTAATGCATTTTGGTAAGTTAATAATGTCAGCTTCTGCTTTTGTTTTCGCCAAATATCCATAATTAAGTCATCTATCTCAGATACTAAATTAATAATGGTTTCTTAGTTATTAGATAACACTTTTCAAAGCAGTTAGCTACCATTTAATATGAAATGAAAATAACAACACCATTATGTTGTAGATTAAGATTTTTAATAAATGATCAAAAGCTTCTACTAAAAATTAGCTGAAACCAAGCTATAAAATTATCTATACCAACCCATTTATCATTTATTGATTTAATGAAAAATTACAAATAACAATAATGAAGAAAGGGTAAAATTGCGAGGGGAAATTTTGAATTCTAATCTATTTGCCACTCTTCAATTAAACAGTGGCATCAGTTGAAAATTGCACCAAAAATCCAATAACGAATAATGAATGATGACACTAATTTCTCAATCTCAAGTTCTGCTAACATGAATCACATACTCTAAAAACCCTTTGAAGAATGATATACAGATATGGGGTCTGAGGGACTTAACAAGAATTCTCCTGAAATAAAAACAAAATCATTGGCGTCAAAAAGTTATTTTCCATATATTTGACAGAAATAAGTAATCCTCTAAAGTTACCAATAAAACTTTTCGACATAGTTCTATTTTTAAGAATATTTAATCAAATAATAATCAGTAACTGACTGTATAAGTATACCATTACAATTTACGATTATTTCATAACTACGAAAAATAGTGTGTCAAATTATTAAGAAATAGTTTAGTTATATTAACGTGACGTTTTGAAGCACACGAGAGTTATTTTTGAACCGCAGTCCAACTACGTGGACGAAGCCTGAGCTGGTGCCCCGCTCTCAAATTTCCGCACCACAGCAGCGGGCGGACGTTAGACAACGACATCTGATTTAACTTGTGCCAGGCCCACACAAACTGAAAATTAGTGGAACAAATCTTCAGTGTAATAGGGTTTCGAGCCTTGAACCCTGTTGAGAAATGAACCAGCTGAGGGCGCCACCTCTAGCTCGGCACGCCAGAGGGCGCTGCTTTTATAAATAAAAGCCATATCAAGAGTGTGGTGTGATGAAGTGTGCGTTTGGCTGGTTCTCCATTCCCTGTGTGCGGTTGGATGGATATTTGTTAATGGGTTTGAATTGTAGCATGGTCCGTAAGATTTTATCTTCAAAGTTTTATTGTTCTCTGTTTATTTAGTTTAGTTGTTAATTGTGTTTTATTAAATGAGTTATGGTTTATTAGTGTGTTGGTTTGTGATTTAGTGTAGTGGTTTTATTATATAATTTTTGGTGCATCGGCCGGGAAACGAACCCGGGCCGCCCGCGTGGCAGGCGAGCATTCTACCACTGATATTTTGTGGTGCATCGGCCGGGAAAAGTTTAGTGATTAGTGTTGGTGGTAATTGGTCGTGGTAGACATACTTACTAATTGTGTGTTAATGAGAGGTTTGTTTATAGGTTTAGAATGAGTGTAGACGAGACAATTGATAGAAATAGAAGGAATAGAGGTGTAGTGAGAGCTGCGGTTACGAATGTTATTAAAAGTGTAGAGGCGGAACTTGCGAAGGAGGTACCGGACATTGAGGTTTTGCAGGATAAATTAAACATCTTGGTAAAAAGGGAAACGGATCTACAGACGTTGGATGAAACAATTAATGGGCAAATTAAATTGGTAGAATTGGAAAAAGAGGTGGAACATGAATTGGAATATAGCGATTCGATTATTAGATGCAAGGGTAAAATCCGGAGATTTATTGATAAACATAGGTGTAGTAATGTAGATGCGGCTGTAATTACTCGACAGGTAAACAACACAAAATTGCCCAGAATTGTTTTGGATAAGTTTGGTGGCGATATTAGGAAGTTTCATGAATTTTGGCCATCGTTTGAAGCAGCTGTGCATGATAACCCTTCTCTAACGAGAGTTGAAAAGTTTAATTATTTGAGATCATTGTTAATAGGCGATGCGGCTAGGGCAATTTCTGGATTAACTTTAACTAATGAAAATTATGATAAAGCGGTTGAGGTCCTGAAAGATAGGTTTAGGCAAAAACAAGCTGTGATTTCTGCGTATATGAACAGGCTTTTGTCATTACAGCCAGTTCGGAGGAAAAATGACACCTTGGGATTGCGAAATCTCTATGATGAGATTAACAATAGCATAAGAAGTTTAGAGTCATTGGGGATTGATACAGAGTCTTATGGCAACTTATTGTATCCAATTTTAGATAGATGCATACCCGTTGAGTTGATGTTGCTGTTTAATAGAGATCAGGTTGTAAAAGGGGTAAAAGAGCCAGTGGTATCAGATTTGATAAATTTTTTGAAAGGAGAGATGGAGGCACGCGAAAGATCTTTTTCGGATCGTACAGAGTTAATTCCTATCGCCAAAAGCAATTACCCCCTTTTTAAGAAAACCCAAACTGCATCCTTTAATAGAGGCGGTTCTTCCGCGGCAGCATTAAACGTATCGATAGGAAAATTTTGCGATTTTTGTCCTAAAGAAACGCATCGAAATGAAGACTGTAAATTAAGTATGCATGATAAATATAAGGCGTTGTATGATCAATACAAGTGTAGGAGATGTCTCCGTAAAGGTCATAAGAAAAAGTTTTGTAATGTAAAGGGTATAAAATGCAAAACCTGTGGATCACAATCCCACTGGGAGTACTTATGTGATAAAGGTCAGAAATCAAACAAAAACGGTAATATTTCGGGATCTTCGAGTGATTCGAGAGACGTTGGTGTTAATTCATTGATTCGAGAGTCAATGATAGACACTGGAAATCGGAATATAATCTATTACCAAACAGCGAGAGCTAATGTAGTGGGTTCAAATAAAATCATTCGCGGAATTAGAATTCTAATCGACAGTGGTTCCGAAACTAGCTTTCTTTTAGAAAGTATTGCAGAGGAAGTTGGGTTACCTACTGTTTCTATTGAGAAACTCAAAATTCACACTTTTGGGTCGCAGGCGCCCCATTTGAGAGAGTTGGGGAGAAAGAGAGTTTTATTGAAAGACCCCAATAGTGGCTTGCAATTAGAATGTAATATTCTGGTGATAGACAAAATTTTTGGTGTAGATTTAATTCGAATCCCTTCGAAAGGTATTGCCTCAATTTTAAGACAAAAAGAATTTGTTTTGTCCGATCAAGGTAGTGAGGATACAGAAATAGGTCTTTTGATTGGGAATGACTTGATGAACAAAATTTTAACGGATAAAACTTATAGACTTTCAGAGAATTTGATGTTATATGAAACCATATTTGGTTGGGTGATCAACGGAAGTTCTAGAGGAGAAAGTGCTTCAAATTGCACTTTAAGTATGTGTACTAGAGTTGAATGTTGTGAGGAGGAGAGGTTATCGGATTTGTTGTATAATTGGTTTCAGTTAGAAAGTCTAGGAATTAACGATTTACTTTCAGGAAGAAGTGAAACTGACGAAAAAATAATTCAGAAGTTTGAGGAAAATTTGCGTTTTGAGAATGGTCGTTATGTAAAGGCCTTTTATGGAAGCGGGAACCGGTGGATTTGAGAGACAATTTTCATTTGGCTAAACGGCAATTTGATAGATTTCAGGGGGAGTTAAAGACTAATAGCTTCATTCGTAATCAGTGCGAGGAAATAATTAAGTTCCAAAAAGCGAATAATATAGTTGAGGAATGTAATGAAAACGAAACAGGGTACTTCATGCCGTATCGGAGCGTGGTCAGAAAAGATAAAAGTACCACACAGGTTCGATTGGTCTTTAATTGTTCGAGTTCTAAAAGAGGTGATTTATCATTAAACGACTATTTGGGACAAGGTCCTAATCTGAATCCAAGTCTATTAGATGTTCTTTTAAAATTTAGAATATTTAAGGTAGTTTTTTGTGGAGATATAGAAAAAGCCTTTTTGATGATTGGAATAGCCGAGGATGATCGTCGTTATTTAAGGTTTTTGTGGAATACGAATGATAAAGGTAAAGAATATGTGGTGTTGCAAATGAATCGCGTTTTGTTTGGAAGTAGATGCTCACCATTTTTGTTGAGAGCCACAATCAGATATCATGTCAGAAAATATCTTGAAAGATACCCAGATTGCGTCGACATGCTGGACAACGCATTATATGCGGATGACTTGTGTTACGGGGCTGAGACGGTTCAAGAGGCTTTGAGTTTGTCTGCAGGGGCGGTTTCTATCTTGAAAGATGCGGGTTTTCACTTGAGGAAGCTATGCACGAATTCTAGGGAATTGCAGGCATTGTGGATTCAAAATGGCTTGAGTAACGAGATTGGGTTTTGAGCAGGATTGTAAGTTGAAGGTTTTGGGTTTAGTGTGGAATCTGGATGAGGATTGTGTGGGGGTTGATGTTACGCCTTTGTTAAATAGCTTGGAATCGATGGGGAATACAAAGCGATCTGTATTGAGTACTGTTGCTAGGGTGTTTGATCCGCTGGGATTCATTAGTCCGTTTGTTGTCCGCTTTAAAAAACTTGTACATGAAATTTGGGAAAGAGGGGTCGATTGGGACTCCAAATTGCCAGATGTTTTGAGAATTAAGTGGGAGAAGTGGTGTTGTGAAACTGGTTGCTTGTCGGACGTGCGAATAAATAGGTGTTATTTTTCTAACTGGGATAGGGATGCTGGTGGAATTGAGATGCATATATTTTGTGACTCGTCGCAGGTTGCATATTGAGCAGTTGCGTATTTTAGGTGGGAAACCACATCGGGAGAGGTTGGTGTGCGGTTTGTTACGGCGAAGAGTAGATTAGCACCGTTGAAAAAATTGAGTTTACCTAGATTAGAGTTAATGGGAGCACTGGTTGGCGCTAAACTGTGGAAACATTTGTCGGTTGTTTTTAAGAGTTTGGTGAAAAGGGTTGTTATGTGGACTGATTCTGAGATTTGTTTCCATTGGATTAAGAGTTCAGCTACGGAATGGAAACAGTTTGTGTCGAATAGAGTTGTTGAAATTCAGGATTGCGTGGTTCCTGATAGGTGGTTCCACTGCCCAGGTCGGCTGATCGGCTGACCAGAGGAGTTTCGGCAGTGTCACTAAAAAGTGATGATCTGTGGTGGAGTGGACCTCGATGGTTGAAATCACCACGGTACGACTGGCCCCAACAGAAATTCAGAGTGCCAGACGAGTATATGCAAGAGAAAAAATCGTCGTCCATACTGCGATTGTTAAGGACGACCCATTGATTGACACTTCCAGGTTTAGTAGCCTTACCAGATTGCTGAGAGTGTCCTACGGTTTCTTGGGAAACTTGGAGGCAGAAGCACACAAACAGGTCCGCTGATAGCGGCGGAGATCAGCAAAGCAGAGGAATTCTGGGTGAAGCAAGTTCAGCGTGAACACTTTGATTTTGAAATAACTCGTCTAAACCGAGGACAACAGATTCCTGCTGCTTCAAGAATATGGAGTCTTGCTCCTTATTTGCAAGAAGGTCTTCTTTGTGTTAAAGGACGTTTGGAGCAGAGCGAGTTGACACAAGAAGAAAAGTACCCAATTCTTCTGCCCAGGTCTAAATACACAGATCTCTTGATCTTACACGAACACAATCGAGGGTTCCATTTAGGTGTAATTGCTACTTTATCCAGACTTAGAGAAAGATTCTGGATACCAAAGGG
This sequence comes from Araneus ventricosus, assembly GCA_013235015.1. Lineage (NCBI taxonomy): Eukaryota > Metazoa > Arthropoda > Arachnida > Araneae > Araneidae > Araneus > Araneus ventricosus. The sequence goes on from BGPR01000290.1 coordinate 221,820, forward strand.
CCGACAATCAGTGAAAAGTGTCTTAAAGAGTTGTCTTGTGTGCCGTAAATATAGTGCGAAGCCTGCAAGGCAACAGACGGGGCAATTACCTCAAGACAGGGTGGTTGCTTGCCCCCCGTTCACTACTGTAGGTACAGATTTTACTGGAGCAATAACTGTGAAGACGACCGGAGGTGCTTTACAGAAGGTGTATATTGTGCTTTTCACATATGCTGTGGCTCGAGCGGTTCACCTTGAAGTGGTTTCTAATATGAGCGTTAAGAGTTTCATTATGTCATTACGTCGGTTTTTGGCTCGAAGAGGTTGCGTAAAGGTATTTTATTCTGATAACGCTAAGACCTTCCGAAGTTCATGCGAAATCCTTAAGGGATTCAAGAGTATAATAAGGCAACCTGAGCTGAAGAGTTTTATCACTTCTGAGGGCATATCATGGAAGTTTATTCCAGAGCGATCTCCATGGTGGGGAGGTTTCTGGGAACGGTTGATGCGAAGTATTAAGGAACCACTGAGAAAAGCGCTTGGAAGAGCATTGTTGACTTTGGAGGAATTGTCAACTATCTTAACAGAAATTGAAAGTGTTATTAATAATCGACCTATTACTTACGACAGTGATGAGTTAGGTGAACCGCGAGCTCTAACTCCCTCTCATTTCTTGCTTCCCGGACACCGAAATACTGGATTTGTACCGGAATATTTTTTTTAGATTTGTTCGTATCTGCATCTGATCGTGTAACTTTGAGCAGGCGTAAACTTTTTCAGACGAAACTTTTGAAACAACTTTGGGTAAAATGGAAAAAACAGTATTTGTTAATGTTAAAGAGTGCGCATAATCTCGCTAATCCACCATCTTACAACAATCTCAAAATAGGAGATATTGTTTTGGTTGAAGGTACATCCAAGTCAAAGTTGGTCTGGGAAATGGGAGTGATACATGAAGTAATCATGGGTAGAGACGGATTTGTGAGAGCAAACTTCAAAGGGTAAACTAAGAAGAGCAGTGCAGTTGCTGTACCCTTTGGAAATATAATTGTTTCTAAAATTTTAGGTTATTTGTTATTGTCTATTGTTCTCTATTGTTTTGTATTATACTTGAAGAATTGATTGCATGAAATTAACTTTTCTTGAAATTTATTTCTATTTGGAATTTGAATTTACTGTTGATCATAATTTTAAAGTATTTATGAATTTTTAACCCTGAATGTATTTTATAGAGGAATATGTACATTGCCATGTACAGGTGGGGAGGATGTTGAGAAATGAACCAGCTGAGGGCGCCACCTCTAGCTTGGCACGCCAGAGGGCTCTGCTTTTATAAATAAAAGCCATATCAAGAGTGTGGTGTGATGAAGTGTGCGTTTGGCTGGTTCTCCATTCCCTGTGTGCGGTTGGATGGATATTTGTTAATGGGTTTGAATTGTAGCATGGTCCGTAAGATTTTATCTTCAAAGTTTTATTGTTCTCTGTTTATTTAGTTTAGTTGTTAATTGTGTTTTATTAAATGAGTTATGGTTTATTAGTGTGTTGGTTTGTGATTTAGTGTAGTGGTTTTATTATAAACCCTCCTCCACGGCCTCTAATATGAAACTATTTGTGATATTTGAGGTTATTTTAATCTTCTATAACAATGAAAAAATTGAAAACTAAGTTGTATAAAGCTCGATTTTCTTTGTGGAGTCCACTGGCCCCGTTGGTTCACCGTCTTATATAGATGACCCGTCTAGGTGATTATTACATTTTGTTAACATTAAAGGCATTTATTCTCTACCAAGAAAGCTTATGTAGACAATCTGCACACGTCCTTGAAGAGAAATACATGTCCATATGCAAAGGAAACAAAACAAATCTATCTTCCTGCCAATAGGCTCTGTGGGCGCACATGTCACTATAATACTTATTTTTTAACTAAGGAGATAAATGACTACTCAGTTACATCTGGGAAATGATCGGAAGAAGAAGGCAGAAATGGGTGGCAGATGAAAAATTTGAATTTCTGCTTTTAGATTAGAAATTAGTTATTACATATATTTCTATAGATTTTAGTTTAGCATATATTTTATATTAACAAACCTTATCTTATATTTGTTTCAATGATTAACGTTTTCATTTTTTTTACATTTCCATCATAGTCGCCTTTTGGATTGAATAACGTTTGTTTAAAAAAAATTGATTATATTTCTATAATTAAAATAAATTTTTTTAATCTAAGAAAGTAAGATATCGAACTATCTGCCGTAATCATAAATTTATTAATATTCTTAAAAAAAATAAAATGAAAAATGAGAAAGAACGAAGACATTCGTTACTTAATTTTAATCCTTTCACGTATGAATTATCAAGGTTAATATTCAATTCACTCCAAGGAAGTTAACACAAAGTAATATTATATAGCATTAAACATCCTTGTATCTGAAAACGTGTCCACCATATTTTTTCCATGTTTTCATCATTACTTTAAAAGACACCTCTTGTTCTTGAGGGACTGAATAGATTTTTGAAACAGCCTTTCAAACTTCAACTGGATGTGGTTAGGAATTCGTTGTGGACTTTGGCAGCAGCGTTTTTTTCTTTCTTGAATTCTGTCAGAATTCGGTGTTTGTGAATTTGAATTTACTTGCCACTCATGATAATATTGAAATGCATGTATCTTTCGTAACAAAATATTTTGTACAACATGATATGAAATGTATTCTACTCCTGAAAAAATTAAAGGATCAAGAAGCTTTCGTAATTAATCTCATCCGCGTGTAAAATCTAATTAAATCATTCTGGATTCATATGTAGTGTCTAGAAGAATTGGAAGAAGAAGATTCTTTATGCAAAAAATTTTAATGAACTCAAAATGCCAATTTTTAGAATTCAAGAAAAATTTCCAAATTAAGGAAAGTAAAGGAAATTTGTTTCACAAAAGCTCTCTTACTTTAAATTCAAAATAAACAGTAATTGAAATAAATTTACTTCAAAAGTTATAATGTTTATCAGAAAAAGAATTTCCAGTGCACAAAATCCATAAAAGTCTCCTTTCCCATGAAGTGATATGTGACTTGTCAGAGAACCGGGGACTATGAAGCCGTGGCATTTAATGTGATAAATGACATTTCATCAAGTATCAGTCAAACAGAAGAAATTCAATTTAGAAATTTTCAAAATATCTTCATATTCTAAGATGTGCGCAGCTGTGATGTAGATTTGATAATCTCTAAGAATGAATGGAGATATAAATAATGTAATATCTGGTTCACATTTTAGTTGAACAGTTGTTATTTCAGAAATATATTGAAGTAATTATTTAATTGAAGAGTCACATAAGTGTGCCCTCATAAGCATGTAACTATTTTTTTTATACTTTAAGAATCTTCTCAAGAAAAACTCTGTGTTTAACTTTTATAAGCTCTTAGAGAAACGAGAATTCTAAAATTATTATTTGTATAAAAATTGGTTTCTAATAATATTATCTTAGATCGTATAAATGAATTATGAATCATACAGGAGAAAAGGAAGTTGAATGCTATTTGCCATCAAATAAATGAATATTTGTCAAAGACTCGATGAATATTTACATATTTGGGAATTCCGCAAAGTCTTCCGTAACTGAAAAGGCCTTTGAATATTCAAAGCTTTAAGTAATGTAGAATCGGTACCTTTTGTGACAAATCCATTTGTCTTGAAATAGAGAAAGTGATTTTATTTGGTTATAAATATCCGTACTTTTTGTGACAAATCCATTTGTCTTGAAATAGGGAAAGTGATTTTATTTGGTTATAAATATCCGTACCTTTTGTGACAAATCCATTTGTCTTGAAATAGAGAAAGTGATTGTATTTGGTTATAAATAGTTTTGATTTATAGTGTCAAAAAAGGAGAAAAATACTGCTGCTCTTCATCTTGGATACAGACCTTCTTTGCTAATTACTGAATCAAAAGTGTTTGGCAATTTGCTTGATATTTTGTGTTTATCATTATGTCTAGATTTTAGTCAAGACTGAATAGCAGAATATTATTTCGAAGCAGCTTTTAAGCATTATTATAAAAAAATAGTTTTTTGAAATAATTTTGTGGATAATTCACAAATTTTATTGTTTTATTTGAAACACTTGCTTAAATGGAAAACTTCATACCCTACGTTGTTTAGATGAAGATATAAGAAACTAACGTTAAAAAATTAATAAAAATATTCCTTATAAATTATATTGCTTTTCATTACGTCTGGATTTATATAATTATGCGCTAAGTTAAAATAATTTTGATGTTGGTGCCATAAATGCATAAATCAGAGAGAGAGCATAGAGGTTTTTTCCTCTAATTCCTTGTAAAGGTGCCACACCTTTTCCGAAATTTCTTTTACAAGCATTTTTTTATAATTTCATTTTTTTTTACTTTTTCATAAGTAGTTAGTTTTTCTACTATCATAGCAACTGAAATGTTTAGGACATTATGAGGCAATAATAACTTATAACGATTATTTTAGGAACTATTCTAATAATAATAACTTATAACGTAATGATAACCAATAAATTGATCACCTGCGAAAAAGTTCAAAGTTTTATGCTTCCAAATTATTGATATAACTTGGGCACCTAGGAAACTTTTCAATATCACACATCATGTCATATTCTTTTCAAGAAATAATTTCAATTTGTAAAAAAAAATATTTAAAAAATGCATTCTCATGGAATTTTTGCAATTTAAAAAGAAAGAAAAAAATGATTTTTTGAAACTTAATAATGTTTCTACAAAAAAATAATAATTTCAGAACCTTAATTTTTAACTGTTTGTTAATTTCTCTTCAGATTTTCTTTTTGTATATTTGGGTTGGCGATTGAAATAACTGAACACTCAGGAACACTTAAGTACATTAAACTGCGTATTATATCAAGAAAAATTATTGAATATTTATTTAATGTAACTTATCTTCTCGTTGAGTAGTCATTTGCTACACAATTTAGAATATTTAAGAAGATTTCAACATTGAATAAAGATGAATGTTCATTCTCACAAATATACGGGGTGTCTACTCTAATCGTGGTCAAATAGTTAATTTTTAAGCTGTTAGAGATAGGCATATACTTTCATTTGGAAAAATGCTTTAATTGAAGAAAACAAATAGTTTTGTGATGTCTGAATCAATAAATGCACTGCTGAAACAATTATGAATTAAAATATTTATTCAGTCTCTCAGCCGTGAGCCTTATTAATCACATTTAGTAAAACAGTTTTGACACACTAAAATTTTATTCAAAAATGTCCTACTCTTCTGCGGCCAAACTGACCAAGTTTTGAATTGGTCTTATAACTAAATACAGAGTTATTTTAGAATGAATAATAAAAGCATAAGCTCGCTTTATCACCAGATATTAAATCTATGACTTTTCACAAGGCATTTTCCAGCGTTTTACTTTACTTGCCACATATTGCAGAAATAAAATAAACAGATGGTCCCCTTTGGATTACTGTGATCTACGGAGCGTATTCAGTGCCCACACTAGAAATTCTCTTCTCAGCAATATCCGGAAGTGCCAATGGCAACATTCCTTTCCCCTCTACGTAAAGCCATCAGAATAAGAAAAATGGTAAAGAATCTTGTTAGGATCTCCCCTTTGGATGCGGTCACGGGCACGGAGAGTAACTGGAGAAAAGCCCAGAGAGATATCCACTGCTGAAAAGTTAATAGCCTTTTACAACTCCAGTGTCAAGGCAGAATGAAAATGGAGCTAAGGATTGTAGTTTTATACTTGTATTGCGGGATCCTTTATTTCTTTTTATTTTTTCCATTTGGATGCTCAAGTAGAGGTTCTTAAGTCATAGGGTGAAATAAACAGTGCACCCAAGCTACCAGATAAAAATTTGGGCCTTTTATATAATGCTTTATACCATTTTACTTTGTCAGGTCTATAGCAAAAAGATTTTCACTTTTTTTTCAAAAATTATTGTTCCTTATTTAATTCCTTCTTTTCTTCAGTAACAAATTTTTGAAAATAAATAAATAAATAATATTATTTTATTTCATTTTTCGCCTTCAGTATAATTGTTTTTAACTGTCATCTTGAAATGAGAAGAAGAACGATTCAATAGAATGCGACATCTCCAAATTCACAGAGTTTTTCTGTTTAAAAGGGTTTCATTGATCTGAAAAAAAGGCGAGATTAATATTTTTAGCTTTTTACTTGCCCATGCCTCAGGATATATATTGAAACCATTCTCAGTATTCCTGGGTTTTTCTTATTATTTTTTTTTTTATTTTTTAAATTTCCTTCCGAAATTACAGTTCTTTTTTTCTCATGTCCTTTTCTGCTGTTCAAAAGTAATTGATAACTGAATCATTTGCCTAATTTTTTCAATAATTGTTTCTTCTGTTCTCCAGAATGTCTCAGAGACTGTTATATGCTTTTGATTAGGTAAATAGTGTTACATTTTTATTTTCTAACCTTTATTATCTTTTATGTTTTTGTGAATATTAGTGAGCATAGTATTCATTTACATAGGAAATCAAATTTTTATGTGTCTCGGTTGATATTTTCAAGCATTTTACTTCTATCTTAAAAGCAAAAACAATAAAATAATGATATACACCGTTAGGATTCTTTATATATAGTAAAGTTTAACATTTGTTTTTTCTTCTCTTCTCTAGTCAATTAATTTTAATGACTCTATATAGTTTCTAGGACAATAGCATTCATTTAAATTTAATATCATGTTTGGTGCTCAAAACAATTATAAAATTCCGAATAAAATTTTATTGGTAAAATAATATTTATCAAAACAATACTAACAGACTAAGAATATCGAGAACAGAATACGACTATATACGATTTTACGAAGAGAATAAGACTAGAAATATGATATACAACTTATTTTCAGGATTGGGCAATCATTTTAATCATATAAAATGGTATTTCAGAGTTTATAAAAAACCCACCTCTTAATTAATGAAAAGTTTTCTAATTTCTTATTTCATAAATTTAATGTTATGCATTTTAGCGTATTCAAAAGAATTCTTCATGAAATAGCAATTCTTTATATTTTGCTGAAGCCTCAGTATGCTAAATAATTATTTCCAATTTTTTTCTGTTTTCATTTGTTGAAAAATCTAGACATCCGCTTCTACTTATATTCGTTTCTTCTAATAGTCCTTTCTTAACCATCCTGATGATGAGACAAGCTTTCAATTATAAATCTCGGTAACTTTTATGGTAATCGGTTCTTAACGCATCAAAACGTATTAGTAAAATATTAAAAATATGTTATAATTTTCTTTTTTCAGAAAAAATTAGTTTCTTCTATAGGAAACACTATGATGTACTATGTATTAAATAAATCTAAATTTAACTTTGTCTATTATTTTAAATTCTATAAGCAATTTAAGGAACGTGATGGGCATTTTAAAAATGTTTTTGAGTGTCTCCCACGAGCGCCGAGCCAGGACTGAGGAGGTACATACCCTTCGCAGGAAACCAAAGCAGATGTGTGTAAAATATTTTCGCTTTTTTTATTTGTATCATTTTAAAGGATATTCAATGCGGAATAGCATACTTGAAAAATCCTGTTAAATAGGATAGTATGGAACAAAGAGGAAGAGATTCAACGTTTTCCATTCTTTTTTTGCAATTCATCTGAAGTTTTAACACTGTAAAGAAAATTATAGATTTCTATACAGAATTTATATTATATAAAACGCTTATGCGTGGCGCAAAAAAAGTACCTTTATTTCTTTCTCCCCGTTGGCAACGATCAGTTTGTTTACCGCTTTTCGCTAACCGAACTAATCGTTTACGGATTACAGCAGAAGTCGTTACTTTTTTTCTTTTTGAATTTATTTATTCTCTCTTATATAATAAGAATTATAATGAACTCTTTGCGAACTTCTTAATACAATTTGCGTAGAAGAGAGCAGCGTGCAAGGGAATACCTGGATGAAAGATTTCAGCGAAGATCGGCCAGTAATGCTGCTGATAGGCTTAGATGAGCCAGAGCACGCAGCGATCAACAATTGGCTAATAGGGTGAATTCCCTATTAGCCAATCCCAAGCTGAAATAAACGTTTCCGAGCACGATTGCGGTATGATGACGGAAATATGCAATTTTTGTCAAGCACTTTATTGGCGAAACGAATTGAACTCCAGCAACAAGTATACCAAATGCTGTCACGATGGTAAAGTTCGTTTACCGAATCTGGCGGAAACTCCCGATCTTTTAAAGGAATTGCTCACTAACAATTCTCTAGAGGCCAGAAACTATCAACAACGTATAAGAGAGTACGATGCTGCACTAGCGTTTGCATCTATGGGGGCTGAAGTAAAATCACCTCCTGGCAATGGCACATATTGATTTCGAATCCACGGTCAGATTTACCACAGGATTGCTCCACTGTATTCTAATGAAAGATTTAAACCTGGCTATGGACAATTGTATATTTTTGACGCCTCTGAAGCCAACAGCCGGCGTTTGGAAAACAATCCATCTTGCCTAAGTTCTGTGATGGAGAAGGTGGATGCATTGCTCCGTACAATAAACCCTTATGCTGAATCATATTTGCAAATGCATCAGTTGATTCAATCGAATCCGACTGTAAACGTCAAAAAGATTTTTATGGAACATCCCGACTTGGATATGCGTCGATATAATGCACCTACTTCCAGGACCGAGGTTGCAGCCATATTTGTCGGAGATGATGGCGAACCACCAGCAAATAGGGATATATGCATTTATCCAATTGGAGAGGGTTGCAAAAATATATCCCCATTAAATCAATGTAACGATCCAATGGTTTATCCATTGCTCTTTCCTAGAGGGGAACAGGGTTGGTCAAATGAGATGGAGCATGTTGAGGAGAGACGTTCTGCCAAAAGAAATAGAGTCACTCAATTGCAGTTTTATGCATATAGACTTTCAGTTCGTAGTGGCTTTAGTCTTTTGCATAGTAGTGGCAAATTATTTCAGCAATATGTAGTAGATGCCTACGTAAAAACTGAAGGATCTCGACTTAACCCCTTAACTGCCGACGAAATCTTGCACAATTCGCTCCCCAATGCCACTTGATCCTACATGGTACAACTTTTTTGTTGTCCTTACCGTTGCATCTCTCTCCCATATTCGAGACATGGGCATATCCCAGGCAAATGGTTCTGAATCTCTTTTTTCCCCCTTCGATACCCCTTGATTAATCCTTTTTTAGTACCCCATACTTTCATATCCCTCCCCCTCCAACCATCCCCAGCACAAAGCATCATATTCCGACGTTTCTGATCCTGAAAATGACGGAAAATAGTCTCTAAATCACTCTCATCACTGTCAGAAATTTTCGTAAAAAGATATTCTGTTTCGCACAATAAACGAAAACGGAAGCAAAAGAAGAATAAAAAAAGCACGACCTACTCAAACAGAAACAGAAGCAAAAACTGCACAGCTATGACTTTCACCGTTTCAGGAACATCCCCTTTACCAATACCCTACCCCTCTTCTCTGAAATAAGAAAATCCGTTTCAAACATTGTTAAGATCATTTTATGGCATTCCAAGGCCGTGGGAGCAGTTTTCTTTATAGCAGCGCAATGCAAAGGATCGTACTTCGGAAAGGCGTATATATACGCCGGCGGCAGTTAAGGGGTTAACTACATCCGCTTAAATCAAAAGGATCTAAGAGTAGAATTTTACAGGGGACTCTTAGATGCTCTAACAACTCGAGCCTCAAATAACAATTTACGAGTGGGGAAATTAGTTATACTGCCTTCTTCTTTTCAAGGAAGTCCCCGTTCCATGCAACATAATTATCAGGATCCAATGGCTATGGTCAGGAAGTTCGGGCGACCTGACCTGTTTGTGACATTTACCTGCAACCCGTCATGGCCTGAAATTTTAAATGCCATGCAAGGTCGGGAAAGACCTGAAAACAGACCTGATATTGTCGTAAGAGTTTTCAAGATGAAGTTATCGGAGCTCTTGGACGACTTTATAAAACGTAAAGTATTTGGGTGTGTAACTTCCTACATATATGTTATCGAATTTCAAAAGCGGGGCTTTCCTCATTGTCACATTTTACTAACATTGGATTCCTCTTCCAAAATTCGTACTAAAGATGACATAGATAAATTTGTTAGTGCAGAATTACCAAACATTAATGTTAATCGAAGGCTTTTTGAAATCGTAACCAAATGTATAGTCCATGGCCACTGTGGTATTATAAATCCAAATGCTCCATGCATGAAAGATGGTGAATGCTCTAAACAGTTCCCAAAAGCATTCAGAGAGGAGACAGAGGAAAATGTAAATGGCTATCCAGTTTACAAAAGACGGTGTATAGAACCAGTTAGAGTGGGAAAACATTACATTGATAACCGTTGGATAGTACCATATAATCCGTGGCTATCTAAAAAATACAATGCACACATCAATGTAGAAGTTTGTGCATATGTAAAAAGTGTCAAATATTTATATAAATATGTTTACAAAGGTCATGATGCAGCCTCCATTACATTAAAAAATGATGACAGTGTTAATCATGATGAGATTTTAAATTTCTTAGATGGAAGATATGTTAGTGCTCCTGAGGCAATGTGGCATTTGAGTGAGTTCAGCATGTCTGATAAATCTCACTCAGTAATTAGACTTGCAGTTCACTTGCCTGAACAACAGGCTATTTTTTTAAAGAAGGGCAAGAAAATGAAGCAGTTGAACGGGCTTCTATAAAAGATACCACTTTGACTGCATGGTTTAAATTGAACCTTATTGATGAAGAAGCACATGAGTACTATTATGCTGATATCCCCCAGTATTATATATTTGATAAACCTTCTACAAAATGGCAGAGGAGGCAAAGAGGGAGCCAACAAGTAATCGGAAGAATGCCTGTGGTTAGTGTGCAGGATTCTGAAAGATTTTACCTTCGAATGCTATTATTAAGAAAAACTGGTGTGATAAGTTTCAACGATCTAAAAACTATTGATGGATCATTGTGTGAAACTTTTCAAGAGGCATGCAAAGTGCTTGGGCTTCTAGATGGTGATCAGCACTGGCATGACACTCTTTTTGAAGCAGCAAGAATGCAAATGCCTAGCTACCTGCGAATTTTGTTCGCTATAATTTGTGGTTTTGGGGAAGTTGAGAACATTCCTGACCTTTGGACTCAACATAAACAATCCCTCTCTGAAGATTTTGTGCATAGGTATTCGGAAGAAACTGGCCCCTTTTACGCCCTTGCAGAATTAAATGAACTACTCAAGTCTTATGGCCTGAATTTACGAAAAGTGAATCTTCCATCAGTAGACTTACAATGTGATCTCTTCCGATTATCCTATGATGCTATGGAAGAGCAATCTAAGGCTAATGCAAATATTGAAAAATTAAATTCTGAACAAAGATATGCTGTCTATAAAGTGCTACATGCGATATATGAGTATCAAACTGATATGCCAAAGTGCCTTTTTCTTGATGGTCCTGCTGGAACAGGAAAAACTTTTGTGTATTCGACTCTATTGCATGCAGTTAGAGGAAAAGGCGATCAAGCCATTGCTGTAGCATCAACTGGGATAGCAGCTACATTCTTAAGTGGAGGCAGAACTGCTCACTCTATTTTTAAAATTCCCCTTACTCTGAATGCCACTTCAACATGCAATTTGAAACCAAACACCTCAGAAGCTAAAATTTTATTGGATGCTAAGGTAATTGTCTGGGATGAAGCTCCAATGACACATGTTCATGCCTTTTTAGCTGTCGATAGACTTCTGAAAGACCTTACTAAATGTGATGAACCGTTTGGTGGAAAAATAATTTTACTAGGTGGAGATTTTCGTCAAGTCCTTCCGGTCATTTTAAGAGGTTCCCGATCTTTAACAGTTTCAAGCTGCATTAAAAAACATAGACTTTGGTCTGATTTTTTCGTTATGAAATTAACTGAAAACATGCGTGCTTTTGATTCTGAAAAAGAATTTGCGAGTTGGCTTTTACATGTTGGTGAAGGTGAAAGTGGAGAGAAAATTCAGTTGCCCCCATTTTGCTATCCAGAAATTCAAGATCCCGTTCAACAACTCTTTAGTGACATAGATTTTAAAACAGTGACACCAGAAGAACTTAAAGGTCGAGCTATTCTCACCGTAACAAACGATTTATCAATGCAAATTAATAATCGTGTCCTGGAGTGTATGCCAGGAAATGAAGTGATTTATGAGAGCATAGATAATATAGTAAGTAATGATCCGCAAGACCACCTCGCAAACACCGAGGAATTTTTAAATAGTTTAATGCCAACTGGAATGCCACCTCACAAATTAAGATTAAAACAAGGAACTATCATTATGCTACTAAGAAATTTAGCACCTTCTAAAGGTCTGTGCAATGGTACGAGACTAATAGTAATTCAATTGCAGAAAAATGTCATAGTGGCAAAAAAAAAATAGTGCTGATAATAACAATGAATCCTATCTCATACCTCGAATACCTCTCATTCCATCTGATAGTAATATGCCTTTTCAATTCAAGTGTAAACAATTTCCCATTAGATTAGCCTTTTCAATGAGCATAAATAAAGCCCAGGGACTAACTTTTGATAAAATTTGTTTAGATCTAACCAAACCAGTTTTTAGCCATGGTCAGTTGTATGTAGGTCTTTCTCGAGTAAGATCCTTTGATTCTGTCACTGTCGTGTCGCCAAACTCTGAAATTTACAATTGTGTATATAGGGAAGTTTTATGAATATTCAAGTACCCTTTTATGATGCTATTGGTGTGTACTATTTATTATGTGTAAATATAAAAATTACTGCTTGCAACATGTATATATAGAGAGATTAGATTTTTTTTGCCATGTTTGTACAGACAATTTTATCCCAGATATATTTTCACTGTAAGTGAATTTACTTCATGCTGCTTATGGTGAATGATAATATTGCATACTTTTTGCAATGTGTAAATACAGTTAAAAATAGAACCAATTTTAATTCAGAGGGGGTTTTCTTTCACGCTGTTCTCGGAGAATGATTAAGGTTGCATACTGTTGGCAACGTGTAAATATCTAGATTATATGTTTTTTGGGGCACCGTGTTTGTACAGACTATTTTATATCAGATATATTTTCACTGTAAGTGAATTTACAATTGTGTACATAGGGAAGTTTTGTGAATATTCGAGATAGTACCCTTTTATGATACTAATGGTGTGCACTATGTACTATGAGTAAATATAAAAATTACAGATACATTTTTTTGCATTACATTTTTAATTTGTTTCAATGTCGTATATTATTTTATATCTGAGTGGATTAAATTTACCTGCTTTGATGCAATTTTTTTTGTAGAGCACAATCTTCAATGTTGTATATTATTTTATATATGAATGTATTGAATATTTATATACCTGCTTTCGTACAATTTATGTTTTCGTAGAGCACGATCTTTTGAATCTGTTTCTGTGGTAGCTCCAAAATGTGAAATATTTAACTGTGTTTAGTGGGAAGTTTTCTGTGGTTGATTGTCAAGTGTATTTTTTTTTGCTTTACGTTTTTAATTTGTTTCAATGTCGTATATTATTTTATATATAGGAATTTATTGAATATGTCTGACCTGCTTTCGTACAGCACAATCTTTTGAATCTGTTTCTGTGATAGCTCCAAAATGTGAAATATTTAATTGTGTTTATCTGGGAGGTTCTGATGCTTTCACTATATAAAAAACGGCCCTTTTCAGGGCCAAAAAATTTTATTCCTTCTTTATTAAGGTGAAAGCATTAAAAGGAAATCAGCTTTTCTTTGTAAGTTTTATTTAAAGAAAAATATCTTTTTTGAGGCTAAAAAATTTTATTCTGTGCCGATTTAAGTTAAAGCATCAGAAGCAAAATAAAGCTGATTATATATGAAGATTTTAGAATAGCTTCTAGGACACACAGTGTCTTCATTATATCGAGCGAAGCGAGCAAGGTTTGCGTAGCAAACCTGGGAGGATTGCAACGCAATCCTCCTGGGGGTTGGCGAGCTTTAGCGAGCAGGGGGCAGAGCCCCCTAGTTTCTTTGTATAATTATTAAATAAATATCTTCCAGTAAGTTTTAGTCACTCGAAATTTCACTCGGAATATCTTTTCGGAAATTTAATGCCTGTTAAAGAAACGACGGAAATACTTTTCTCAGGAATGGAAATAATTATCACTATAAAGTAGTAAGAATAAAAAATATAATGCTCAAGCAGTTTTTAAATAATCTGTGAATATGAATAAAGGAATGTATAATAATATTTTTCTCTATTATATAGCACGTAAACCTATAATAAAACGCCTCTTGGTTCATAAAATTCGAAATTTTTCAAATATCAAGAAAGCGGTTAATTTTTAAGGAAACATCCATTTAATTTTGCATTTAAAGAAAGCAATTAAATAAATAGTGCATTAATTTTTAATTGGTGGGTAATATTATTCAGCGCAAAATAAAAAGAAATACGATTTACACTGAGTGACTAAAGTGTTAGGAACGCCACTCACTTAAACTCCTAGTCGTACCAGCAGGTACATTGACCTATATATAGGATACACTGTTAAAAAGATTTTTTCCCATTCAGAGTCACAGTAAACGTTTCAATTCTATTGTTTAAAGGGGAAAACCTGGTATTGATTATCTTTGAACACGGCAAGATTAAGGGTATCAGAAGGGTCTGTCAGTTATATTCGAAACCGCTAGACTTTTTGGATTTCCTCATACCATAGTGACTCGAGCCTTCAAAGATTGGCAGCTAAGACAAAATACATAGAGAAAATTGCGGAACAGAGAGAGGATATCGCTTGTGAAAGAAACAGGAGCCAGATGATTGATACGTGTACAATCACAAAAAAGCTACAACGCCACAAATGGCAGCGCAATACAACTAAGAATAATATTAAGACATATCCAATCTCTTTATAAAATAGACTCTGAACAGTTTTTAATACATGGAGGCGGAAACGAGATCCATTTATTTCATTGATAACCGAAAAAAGCGACTTTTGAGGATTAATAAACACCTGTATTGCACATTTGATGAGTGGAAAAAGGTTGTGTGGTCTAACTGTCCAGAGTTTTGATCCAGCATGGTGATTGTAGGATCCGTGTGTGACGTATTTGAGGAATAAAAAGGGAGGCCACTATCCAACATGAGGAAATTAAGAATTGTCACTTTGTAAGCATGGACTAATATTCCTTCTTAAAGGTTTCAGCGACCTGTAGAGTCCATGCCTAGAAGAATGCCTGATATCATCAAGGCGATACGATTATCCTTCGTAGCAGAATGTTCAGAATATTTTAGTTGTTAAAAGTGTGTGTAATACTGCATACCAAGCAGAAATGCTTCAAACTTTAAAAAATATCCTCTATTATACTAACCACCAGAAACCTCTGTAACTTATTTTTCGAATAATTACAAAGATATACGCTTATTTAAGACCAATAATATTCCATTAAAATTGAAAACACAATAATATAAATAAATATTCTAAGGTAAAGCAAATCATACGAATAGCGTATCTTGATAAAGAAGTAAATAGTAAACATGTGTGTGTGTGCTTTGGGACGAAAATGCATACGAATTACTTTTTAAGAATCAAAATGAGCCAATATTCTAAAAGAGTTTCGTCTAGCAAAATTTTTGAATTTTCTTTGTAGTATTTTTCTGATAATTATGTACAGATTTCACCATTTTTACTACATATGTCCAGATGAGAACGAACTTCTGTTTTCATTCAATATTAACACCGTTTATTTAAGCAACACTTGATTCAGAAGTAAATTACATTTTAAGGCTATCCGTAGCAATTTTGTGGCTTGTAGAATGTCAAGTCGATATTCTAGTTTTCGCCACATGTTGTTTACATTGTTTCAGTATCAGGAACTGGTTTGGCAAAAACAATATTGTTGAATAACCCCAAAAGGTAAAATCAACAAGAATGATATCAGTAGAGCGTCTGGCCCCTGATTCGACCAATAAGTTCCCATCCAATTTTTCAGGAAATATTTCGTCCAAACTCCCCTTACTGGGGAATTACAGAACCAACCCCAGTAAGAGGATGCCTTACGGACTCAACATTTACAGAACTGCTTCCTTAAAATTGCCTAATTTAGTTTCATTGAACCACAAAACTCTCTGCACTTGTTTCTTCATCGTCGCCATCCATTTAGTTAAAAATTTCCTTTGATTCATTGCTTACGTTTAGGTCGAGTTTTATTATGTGTTCAACGACAAAATTAAGGAATAGGGTCATGAAATTATAAAGGTTCTATATTACTCTTTTCAACGGTTATCTCGTGCTAACGTTTTGTATTCAAGAAAAACATTATGCTCACCCTGCATATTGTACTACAATCAATCCAATTATTCTTTACCCAGTGACAGCCAGGTTCATGAGAAGAAAAGTGAAGTATATTTTATTTAGACTATGCACGAAGACATATATATTTCCTTCTATGACACATGGAACTTAATATAGGGCGAGAGGAGTAAGAAGTAAGGAAAACTAATTTTCACATCAAAAGAATGCAATGCCTTGATGAAGAAGAGAGTAGAAATCTCCTACTTTAGAAATCGGCTAGGAGAAAGAAGCGGAATTGGAGAACTCTCTTTGAGTGACAGACAACTACTGGTTAAACTGAGAAATCACTTTGGCAATAGCCTCGACTGTTTTACCTTCGGGTCATAAAATATTTCTTTTTTTTTGACAATTTTTCAGTTCTTCTCGTTCCTCCGGAGAAGCAGAACTTCCATTTCCATTAAAAACTATCTACAGAGGAAAGAAAAATAAAATTGATATTTTGTTGGAAAATCTGACAACTTATTTCCTGTAAATCTCCAATGAAAATTTGTTTTCAAAAAGTCGGGCATGTTTTTTTGTGAAGTGTAATCATTATAGTAGAGATTTATTTCTTCTGATTCTTCTTTTATTTATATAATTAAGTCTTGATAAATTGTACTTTCCCACCATTTAGATTTAGAATTTTACTAAAATAATACAAATTCTTTAGAGACAAATATCTGAAAGAAGTAGAAAAAAAAATATTATATCAAAATTAATGACACAATCTAAAATTGTACTTATATGTGTTTCAGTTATAAATTCAATAAAAAGTCATATTTATTGCTGAATCTGTCCAATTTCTGTCCATTATTTGTTTCATTTACATTATAAATATTTGGAGCTTAGGAGAATGAAGAAAGTTACAGGTAAGAACTCAGAATCATAAATTTTTTGAGCTTCTGAAAATGCTGTTATTAAATTGATGCTCTGACGGTGTATTCATGATGATCTGCATTTGTTCGAAGAGTAATAAATGTCTTAAGGAGGTAATAAATGCCATAAAGAGTGTAAGTAGTTTTTTCAGATGTTAAACGTGACTAAATAGGAATCATTCGATATTAAAATTAAGTTACAGCATGTACATATTAATAATCAAGCAACTGTATAAACAATTCCGAAAACTGTCCTTTGTCTTTTTAGGAGAACCATTTTCATCTACATAAATTTTAGCGTGTGTTTTTAAGGGCTGAATTCTGAAAATGTGTGAGAATTGTTAAAACACTATTTATTATACTTTTCAAAGATATATTCAGTATTATTTAATCACTAGCTGTTACCAGCGACTTCGTGCGCGAAGAATTTGAATTATTCTTTTTTTTAATTCATGAATGTAAATTTTTGTTGCATTTTGAAAGGGAGAAGTAAAAGTTCTGACGGTTTATAATACTTAATTGGACGGATGATAGGAGTGTACTGTACATGTATGCTGGTATAGTTATGTATAAAGTGTTTATCTATGCTAATATACTTTTGTATACCACGTTATTTGCACGGTTGTAGAGGTTGTGTGGGCTGGACACACGTGAACACGCCACATATAGTTGCCCATGCGAAAAATATGGTTTTTCCAAATGTACGCCTGCCACTTTCAGTGTCTGGCCCTGAGCCTGGCAAATCATATTTTTAAAGGGATTTGTTACCTTTTGAACTGAGATGATAAATCCTTCGGTATTATCGGAAGGCATGCAATTAAAAAACTTTCTCTTCTCCCTATATCAGTCATAACAGTAGCTTTCATGACGTTTGGACCTATGTGTGTAATTTGTAATCGTGTGCCATTGCTCAGTCTCGGTATATCGAGGTTACTTATTAGTAGTGTATATATGAGAGAGCTGGCGCAGTAGCGATTTCAGGGCGACAATAAACACCCTTTTAAAATAATGGTGTTCTTCTGTAATAAAATATCACCCCCACTTTATAAAACAATGGCATCGAAATCCTCATTAAAATCGAACCCACTTTCAGAAAAGCGATGGCTCTATTTTATCCATACTAATTTCCTAAAACAATGGTACTGAAACCCCCCATAAAAATCGCAACCCCATATAGAAAAGTGATGGCTCTATTTTATCCATTTTAATTTTCTAGAATAATGGTGAAAAAACACCCATGAAAACAGACCCCCACTTTTGGATGCAATGGTATGGAAAAAACCCATAAACCGGAGCCAGTCGCGAAAGTTGTCTCCGATGGGTAGCTTGCACTTCATGTATGAGTAAAGATTGGTAGGCTCCGTGCTCGGAGAGATATAGACGGCCTTGCCTCGTGATATGAGATAGGTCTTTAACGACCAAGACCCGGGAACTCTAACGGTATCCAACCTTTGAAGTTCCTCTATGGTCGTTTATGCTTTGGGAGAGCTGGCGCATGAAGCATTTTCAGGGCGACAATAAACACCCTTTAAAATGTTCTTCACAAAAATATCACTTACTTTATAAAACAATGGCATCGAAATCCTCATTAAAATCGAACCCACATGGTAATTAATCATATGGTGGTACAGGACGATGAAAAACATATGAAAAGTAGACCCCACTGATTTGCAATGGTATGGAAAAAAACTCTAATTCATCAACCTTTTGAGAAAGGTGCGAAAACTGCTATAAAAATAATGGTGTGAAAATAGCAAACGGTCACCAAATTCGTGATACTGAACTCCGATTCCAACAGCTGTTTACAGAATTCAGGAACCAGAACAGTATCACTGACGGGGCCTACCATGAGAGAACACATATTACATCGGGACATAGACCACAAGTCTCATACCTCTAATTATTATCGATGATTGCTACTCTATTGGAACGACAAGAGCTGGATGATATGTCATTTTGGCTGGAGTAAAGGACTCAAACAACATCAACCTGAATTTCAAAAAACCGGGAGAGTTTGCGATCTAAATCCTGGGACTTAATTATAGTCCTGCGCGCGCCTGCCATGGTACCAGAAGAAACAGATGATTTTATTTATATAAACATCCCAGAAGACTGAAAAGCATCAAAAATATCACTTTTAAACAAAGTCATTTTCGGTATAGAAATACTTTAAAGTATTATACTGCAATTTATCTGCTGAAAAAATATTATAATAAATAACAAACGAAAAAATAATTTTAAAGCTAACTCAGAGATTCGCCTCCTAATTGCCATCTATTGCGATCGTCTGATTCGAGAAAGATCGACGTCACATGTTTTCAGAAGAAGACGACGCGATTCATAAAATCAAATACATCGGTCTCAAAAGTTGGGGCTGACGCAGTCTAGAACTTGCTCTGCTTGAGTATAAATAAGGAAGTAGTAGTGATAATTTTCGCCTCCTTTGAAGGAAGCATGTTTCTTAAAATTGAAGATGGTGTTTTTTTATCATTCAGTGTGCAAGAAAAATACGATGATTTTTCCTTGTGTTTCTGATTATGAGCTCATCATGAGAATAAAATGACTTAAGAAAAAAAAGTAAATAAATGGAAATAAATAAGAACAAGTCCCAATTGAAAACATAAATAAATTTATTGGTCCATGTAGTTTACGACTAATCTTTCACTTCTAAGGTGTGAACCTAAACGTACTGGATTGATGCATATAAACCATTTTCTTTCATTAATCTTTGAAATATAAATGTGCGTTTCAAATGTTACAATTGACTTTGCTCGAGGGTGAACTTGATAATAGTAGAAGTTGGTTTATGTTTCAAAATTAGGATAAATTTGAACTATTTAATTGCACTTTTGTTAAAAAGAATAATGATTAATAGGTCCTTATTTTTTAATAATCCTAGGATTATTAAAAAAAATACTTCTCAAATTAAGATGGTGGACAAGACTTACCCATCTTTGCTGCCCAAATACACAAAGTATAAAGGTATTATATCATTGGTTTAAATAATCTGAGGCCCTATTGCACACCGTTGGGGTAAGCTGATAACAGAGGCATCCGTTCAACGATGATTTTTGCACCATATTTCGTTGTTAACGTCTAATTTCAGAGACGGGGTATTTTTTTTAATGTCTAACTCAGCATCTTTTGAAAGTATCGAATGAACTAAATGGTTGACTTTATTTAACAGTTCCATCTTTATATATTTATATAAAAATCATTTCTTTAAATGCTTTATTGTGAAGGGGTTCTGAAACACTATGCAGTTTCCTTTCGTAGACCATTATTTGTTTATTTCTAATGAATGTATATCTTCATTATTTAACGTTCCAAGAGGTAGGTGGATAAGTGACCCATTCTCCAAACGAATTAAAATTTTATCCATTAGCATAACAATGTCTGAAACCAGATATACACATACAATTCCTTGTAGCTGTGAATGCGCAGAGCGATTCAGTTTACCTCCATTTTATTAAATGAAACAATTTTTCGAACGTACAAAAGTGGTCTCAGTTTTATGACTACTTTTTTCGTGAAGAAAATTTTTGAATACATCATTCTTTTTTTGACTTTCAAAAGAAGTGCACATGGGCTGAAAGGTCTATCTCTATTTGTAGTATAGTCTGATCGTTGAGTTTTACCTGTAATTGGAAGAATTGTAGTTTGATGTTCTCGGTGGGAAACACTTCCCGGTCAATTTAAAAACATATCCTCGACACCTTCAAATTTGATCCAATAGACTGGACGATGTCAGTCAAATGTGACCTCATTAAAGGTATTAGGAGAACAATCGAAACGTCCTTTTGATGTTGCAAAAGAAATCTTGACTGTCCATATATTTTTTTGTAGCGACGTCTATTGGTATAAGTGGTTCGGATACATTGAGTGAGTCCAAAATCATAAACTCCTTGTTTCATTAAAGATAGTACAAAAGACCATCGTCATCTCTTTTATATTATTATTAATTTTATCATTAATTTTGTCTCTTATCAAATATCAGTTTATGCACTGCATCAGATTTTTTGTTGAGGACCAACATTTTTTAATTGAATATTTTCCATATCATAATTACTCATCATCATTCCCAAAGTCCTATTCCTGGAATACCAGGAGGCCCTTGTTTATTCTTCCTCAAAAAATGGATATATGCTGCCATTTATTATATGAGAAAAATTACAAATTTAAAGATAATTAATTTTTCTATTACAATATGTGGTTTGATTTTGTTCTCTTTACCATCTGATGAAATTTCTAATAACAGTTGTTTATCTTTTCTACCAAATACAATCGCTACAAGGATTCATTGTTCTTTCAAGCGGCCTTTCAAGAATATGATGACCACAATGGACAATTTAATCGTAGAATTTTCTGATGTGATGATCCTAAATATATTATAATTTTTCATGTCTCTCACGTTAGATTCCATGTCGGGAGTCAATAATTTACTACTGAATTTATTAAATGTTATAGTTGAAACACACCTTCTTGAAAGTTTCATATTGCTCAGTTGTTGCGTAAAATATATTACCATCAACATATTCTTTGTCACAGCGTCTGAATTTCTGATTGATAAACATTCATCAATCGTTTATTATCAAAATTATAATGTCCGTTTCGTATTAAAGATAGAACATAAAGACCGTCGCTGTCTCAATATATTATCATCTCTTTTGTCATTGATTTTTGTTTTACGATCAACATAGTTTTTGGTAACGGCATCTTTACATCATTCGGTTTACCAAGGTTTTTCACTGGAATGTTTCTTGCTAAACTCCCCATCAAGATTTTGCATAAGACTTGCTTACTTAAAGCCACAATTTCTGAATTTAAATCTCTTCGTATAACATCGGCATAATACTTAGTTACTGAATCATTTAATTCAATCGGATGATTTAAGTTCGTTAAAATCCTTTTTTCATTCATAATTACCATCATTCGTTAATTTAAAGCCTATTCTGGAACGCCAGGAGGCCCCTTGTTTAATTTCTTCCTCAAAAGTGGATAATATGCTGCCATTTCTTTATTTGTAAAAATAGTTTTATAGTCTTCCGACTATAAAAACTAAAAAAATCAATTCGATGCAACTTAGAGTTTTAATGTTTTGATCATGGTAATATCTTGATTTTGATATTTAAGTAGCACTTCTACGCTCTGTAAATGAAATAGAAAACGTAATTCTTGGGATTGTTTCTTAACCTCCAGTTGAACTCAATCATTAAGTTATTTGTGTCTGTGTAGTTTTGATGATGCGCTAGATTAAAACAAATAATGGGGTATAATTTACCGAAAATGGAATAATTGACCATCAGCCTGTTTCCGATGTAATGGTGTTGAGTCCAGATTCAAAAGGATGTGTATAATCGGAATAATCCCTTTCTCAAAGTCCATCATATAACTAACAGTTCGGAACCTTTATATTGTTAATCATAAGGCAGCATTCAATCATATCTAAGTTGTCAAACAACATATTGTTCTGCTTTCATTTTCAATCTATCAGTGTACTGAGGGATCACATGGATAGGACTTCATCTGAAGTAGCTTTGATGGTATAAGAACCGCTTGAATTTTTTCATGAAAATATTAGATTTCACAATGCTGTGTTGGTTCCAGTTTTTCTACATTCTTATCCGATAACCTTAACTCGTTAAATTTTGTATTGCTGAATTTTTAAATCTAACATAAGGAAGCCAAAGTGATAAATCTTCCACAATAACTTTATTTTAGCTTGCTCGTCTGTGTACACCATATTTTGACTATTTCTCTGAATGAATTTGACTTGGAGAACCGTAATTACTTCTTATATTCACGGAAGAAATCAAATATTTAACGGGACCCTATAGATTTACAGTTTTGCTATCTTTAGTAAATTTGTCTTTCTGTAAATCCTTGATTATACTTCTCATTAGTTCCCAGGTTTTGAAAAATCAGTTATTTTAGTCGTATCTAACAAAGCCCCATTGTGTTTCAAGGGTTTTCTATCAGCAGTGTCAGATGTATCTATGTAGAAGACATATTGGTAGCTTCCGATGAAGAATAATCTGGCGTAAAGTGCATTAATCCTAAAACTTGTCGCATGAGAGCAGAATAATTAATGTTCGATTCGATTTCGGTGCGTCCTAATGTGAACCTGTTAGCGTTGATCAAACCACCTCCATTCACGAGAGCTACATTATCATCAGCTATTGCAGTGCCATTATCATTAACAATTTTAGTTTTTTTGTTGTAAATATCCGTTAGAGTATAAAATATTGGCGTTGGTGTCTTGTATGAAGAAATGATAAGTGGCATTCTCCATAGAATTATCACTATTTTCCTGTCTTACTTATCTATACTCAAAAAACTTTCGATGTCATCTCACGTAATAATAATCAGTGTTATTAATTCAAATATTTTATTCATTTTGTTTATTTATTATTAAAATTTTTTTCAAGCTTCTTAATTTAATAACTATTGTATTAAATCAAATTTAGAAACTTCAGTCCGGCTCCATGTTTTTCTTCTTAGAAAATATTTCGTTTAATTTATCATGCAAAAACGTTTTAGCTCGACCTTCTAACACAGAACCAGTTTTATTTGATCATGCAGAAAACTAAGAGCTTTTTCTTTTAAGGCGGTCCGACAGCAGATATTACATTGGAAAAGAACCTCTTCCTTGTATCTTTTACTCTTTCTTTAAGTCTATGTTTATTCATTTTCTTTATTTAGAGGGCAAAAAAATTATATTGCACTCTTGGTTAGTTATGAAATTAATTCATTTCTATGTTATTCTCATTCTGATTCTGTAAATGCTGTCCATTCGAACAGGGAAGAACAGAGGGTTTGTCAAATGACTTTATGATTTGACTGCCTGGGCGATTAATATTTGTGAAGGAAAGATGACGTTTGAAGAGTGGAAGCCGTTTATATAGATCGACGATATCACAATGTATATAAATGTTATCATTTCCACCAGATAAGTCAACAATGAACTTCCTATTTGTTCAGGCTCTTCCATATACTTTAGGCTCAAATCTAAAAGTTTATGCAGACTCTTGGTTTTTGTTAAATCTATCTTGTACTGGTCTTTTAACTGAATGGCAGTTCTTTGTCTTTCCTCAACTATACCAAATAGGGTAGTCGTTTCCAAAAAAATGTACCATATAACGATTCAGTCCTTTGATAGTGTAATTTCATCTGGTATAGACAGATTTAACCTGATGACCGTCATAGTAAGTAATTTCCTCATCTTGATATTATCCCACGAAACATACATCAAAAAAGACTGGAGGCAATCTGCTTAAAACTAAAGGGTCTGGCATATTCAATCGTAAAATCTTCTGATTTCCAGTGCTTTTTCGAATCTAATATTAATAACACCATTTATTTATAGAGAACATTTTTTTTCATTATAGGCGCTGGGTTCTTGTGTGAGAAGAATATAACACATCTACAACTGATTTTTTGTTTCTCTCACTAATGTATTTCATTACAATACACATTTGACAGAAGCAGGGTGCTGTAAAAGCTCGAGTTATATCCGATTTCTTTTTGCCAGAACTTTGTAAATATTTCTTGATGTTAGGGGGAATTTTGACACATAATTCTCAAAGGTCAAGCACTCAACAAAATTATTGTTAGGTTCGTTATAGTAACACACCCAGTGCGTTCCTGGTCCTGTAGCTATGTCAGATTAATAATGCCATTTTCAAACTGTCTCATCTTTTTTGGTAACAGATCTGAAGTAAAGACGCCTCTAAACCCCTTTTTATTCTTCATATTTTGTTAATTACTTCGTGGATATTCCCAATTTGATAAACTCCCTTTCCAAGGGGCTTTTTTTACAGCCAGATCCCTAGAATTGTATCAAGCTTTCTTGGCTCCCCTCCGGCCTCCCTTGCAGCACTAATCAAAGCTTTAGCTCAGCAATTAATGCAGGTAAAAGGTGGAAAAGGGAGAAAACCAGCCTGTTTTCTTGAGTTGAGTCTTAGAGATAGATTTCCTTCCCTTCCCTGATTTGAGTTAATGTGTTGGAGCAAATACATGTCATAGTTCGGGCTTTTGTCTATCTATTTGCAGAGACACTTCTTCTCTTCTTGTGTGCAATTTTAACTTGGGATCTGATGCTCGCTTAAATGTATTTTGGTTTTACGTAATTACTCATTTTATTATATAAAATTTTTTATAGTATTGTTTCAGTTGCTCGTTGGTCATAGTTCCTTCATCAACAGTGCATCCAATAATCAAGCTGACACGAGTACGTAATTTTTTACTTTTGCTTCCATTGCATAGCATATCAGTGAATCGAGCTAAAAGTTCCACTTATCTTCTACACCTTTACCGATATATATTTCTTTTCTTTGTAAGTCCCTTAGTCGCTCTCGATAACTCCTAACGTAATCATATATCTCTTAAATAATCAGCCTTAGATAATAAGTCATCTTCTCTTTCCTCATCTTTTTAGTCATTCGAGCAATCTGACCTAATATTTCCTTCTGACGAGCCATTTTCATATAAGATTTATTCACTTATCAACGATTTCTTTCAATGTTTCCTTGGTTTCATTGTACAATTTTGAGGAGCCTTGGAAAATTATTTTCTTAAATACTCTACATCCAGTTCTTTATCAAAATTATAGACATCTAAAGGCAGCGACTGTAAGGGTGGGTTGATCAATCGCCAGAGAATGTTTTCAACAGCATCTTTATAGCCTTAAAGTGCTCTTTTCTAGCGATGTCTTGTTGTTGAAGTTTTTCAGTTACAGGCTTGTGGAAGTCAGAGCAGATGATTTCTGATACCGAGCTCTTGCTCCAGTTGTTGTTCGTTGTTTCTTTCTCTACCTGAAGCTTAAAAACTTTCAAGTCATTTTAACTCATCTCTCTACTTTATTTCCTCTTTTTTATAGCATTCATTTATTATTATGCAAAAAAATTATGTTTTACTGAAGCAAATTATGTTTTACTGGAAGCAAATTATGTTTTACTGCGAGCAAATTATGTTTTACTGGAAGCAAATTTTTAAACATTAAATAAAGATGATTCCGATTGAAGATTATACAGAAGCAGAAGAAGTTGTCGACGCAAATCAGCATTATTTATTGCCAAAACACCCTTTCAGACTTTTAATAGTTGGAGCTTCAGGTACTGGTAAAACGAATTTGCTGCTGAATTTCGTATATGATTATCTCGAGTTTGATAATTTATTCGTTTGCGCAAAAGATATGTATGAGTCAAAATATTCTAAACTTAAGGAAAAGTACACAATGTTTGATGGTGTGGATATTGACTCGATAAAGTATCCCAAAGAAAAGAAAATTATGCTAGAGTTATATGAAAATTCGGCAAGAAGGGAACTTTATTCTCATCCGATACAAAAGAATTCATAACAGTGGGACTTAGACCCAACTTTTAAAATGTTGTTGTCTTTGATGACTGCATGACTGATAAGGACCAGAAGAGTATAGAAGATTTTTTCATCAGAGTTAGGAAGAAAAACGCTTCAATTATTTATCTTCTCAATCTTATTATAGAACACCCATTGTCATCAGGAGAAACTGCAATTACTTGATATTTTTTAATCTATCTCCAACAGGGGAAATTCAGCGATCATAAGAGAGATAGATGGTAGTTTGACGAAAAGAGGAATTTAGGATTGTATAAAAGTGCATGTAACAGCCGTATTATGATTTTTATGCTTGATTTAGTTAATCCAGCTCTGAGATAAAGGAAGAAATATTTCATCCTATAAATAAAGATGGAAGAGTACTTACAGAAGAAAATTTACGTATATAGAAAGAGATTACCATCACTATCATAACATCAATGTAACTATGACCGTTAGCAAGTTCGTTTTGAGTTCGTTAGGTTTATCCGCTTTTATAATGGTTCCCCTAGCTGCTCGAGCTTAAGCGCTGGTATTGTTGGAGTTATTGATAAAGCTTTGAATATTGGAAAGGAAAGAAGAGTATAAACAGTCCTACCTATTTTACAAACAGCTGCTTAATTGTTTCAAATCGAATGCCCTATCGGAAGAGGAGGTGTATAAGAGAGAGCAAGACTTCATCAATAATTTGGTTTACTTACCCAGAGAAAAGTATATGAAACAAACCCTTCTGAGTTACGCATACGTGAATAAATAATTTTTTCTACTAAATAAATGGGAAAAAAGAAAGAAGGAAAGGGCGTTGTCAACGCAGCAATCAATAATTTACCGTTTGAAAATGCATCTGCCAGGACATCATTTACAGGACCAGAACTCAACTGCTCAGAGGAAAACCAGACTAAACCCTGATTTAACGCATAAGTAATGGAGTAAACCCATTAACTGAGCCGATGAAAGTTATAAACACGATGTGTTACATTAAAACACAAGATACTGAAACAAGAAAACAAAGTGTGACTCGAACATGATAAAGAATTGGATGAAATTCCCAATCCAACTATTCGCGAAAGATAGAAAGAACTATTGTTAAGCCTATTATCAAAGCAAAAAAGACATTTGGGATGGGTTCAAAAATGTATTGTCTGAAATGTAAAAAACACACACAGATACCAAAGATGCACAGCGACGTCCAAAAATGGTAGGCCCATGATGAAGGGAATCTAAGGGTTGTGGGCTCTAGAAGTGCGTTTTTTTACCTCTAAAGGGTGACTGAGAAAGGTTGCCCCAGGTTTACTACGACCCCTGAAACGGGATATTGTGGGATGCATGAGCTGAGCAAAGAAGGGCCTAAGTCGAAAAGAAGTCTCGGACTTCTACACCCAGGATGTGTATACAAGCATAAGCCGCTCATCCGTAAGTTCAAAAGGAGAGGCGTACGTCTCACATATAGACGATCAGTGGCAGGCTTGACTTACTGTTTGTCTATAAGTTTTTGATAAGTAAGCATAATGAAGGCACCAAATATCTATTGACCGTGATTGACTGCTTCAGTAAGTATGCGTGGACTATTCCCATTAAAGATAAATCATCAAATGGCGTATCAAGCATTCAAAAGATCTTCAAAGAAAGGATCACCGAAAGGATTCAAACAGATAGAGGGCCAGAGTTCGTTGGTCAAACAACCCAAAAAACTGTTTAGGAAAATAATATCCAATGGTTCACAACAGAAAACGTCGAAATAAAAGCAGCGATGGTTGGGAGATTCAACCTCACACTCGGCAATAAAATAAGCTATACCTGTCTGAAAACAACACTGAAAAAGTGCTATCGACGTCTTGGACCAGTTAGTGAAAACTACAACAACTCCTACCACAGAAGCATTAGATGACACCCACTGGGGGCCAGTTTAGAAGAAAACAGTGGTGAAGTGTATCAGAACTTGTTCAAAGAAAAGATAACGTAAAACCTAAATTCCAAGTAGTGAATAAAGTCAGAATATCGATATATAAATCAACCTTCGAAGAGGCTATGAAGCAACCTTTACAGAAGAAATGTTTGTCATTGCTGAAGTATTAGAAACCGAACCCTACTCACTTATATAATTAAGGACTTAGCAATGAAGACGTACAAGGAACCTTCTATGAAAATGAGTTGGTGAAGTATGATAAGAAGGACGATACCTATAAGATCGAAAAATCATCAAAAAGAAAGGGGACAAATTATCTCGTAAAATGGTTAAGCTATCCTGAGACAGGCTGGATTGATCGAAAAGATTTAGTTCATTTTTATATAGCTGACAAGAGCTATTAAAAATTCCAATTTAATGCTTTGAAGATGAGTTCTGCAGATTTCTTCATATTGAGCTAGCGTCTGCTTCATTTTGGGTAACTTGAGTGGGACCTCGAAACTCCTTATTCGCAGCATATGGAACAGGGATGTAGTTTTTGCTGATGAGGTTTTTCCGCTCTGGAAACATCTCTTCATACTTATGGATGAAGGACCAAAGTCAACAAAGCCATTCCTCGAAAGGGAGATTGAACTGACTATCCATTTTTTCAGACTGTTTGCTCTGCTTTTCAAGCTCTGCTGTCTCTTCATAAGTGAATACACTTTGAGATCGAACGGGGTCATTGTTATACCTCAACCCTCGTGACACGTCGAGACAAACGTACAGCCATCATCATTTTTCATGACATCTTTGTGTCCACACTCCTCAGTCATGGCTTTACGCTTTGGGGTAGCATAGCGTTTCCAAGGATGGCAAAAAGAGAAGGTACCTAAAATGAAATTGAGATTCGTAGATTCATGATTTATGGCTAGTAGTCTTGATAGTTTAGCAAAAAAATGTCAAAGAATTCAGAGAAAGCAGCCAAATACTTCCCGGAGAAGTTAGACCTTGTTACCAGAAAAGGCGTAATCCCTACAATTATATGGACTCGTGGGAAAATGTGAAGAAACTAAGTTACCCTCCATAAAAGTTTTACAATAAAATGAATGAGTCAAACATATCACATAAGGACTATAAACATGCAAAAATGTATGGAGAGGTTTCGACATTAAAAAATTTAGGTGAATATTCCGATTTATATGTGAAACTGATGTGCTGATATTGGATGTTATAGAACATTTTCAGGGATGTCTGTATAAAGACCTATAAATTAGACCCACATGGTACTTTACGCTCTGGGCTATCATGGGACGCAATGTTAAAAACTACTAAGAATTGAATTAGAATTTGATGACTATGACATGGTACTTATGCTAGAAAAAGGCACAAGAGGGGCATTTCTAATGCTGCAATGATATGGAAAAGCGAATAATAAATATGTAAAGACTACGATAAAACTAAAGAATCCAATTATTTAATGTGTCTAGATGCGAATAATTTATATGGTTGGGCAATGAGCCATTTTACCATATGGTGGTTTCAAGTGGGGAAATATCAATATAGATGTAACTAAAATACCGGATGACTCAGATGAAGTTACATTATAGAGTGTGATTTGCAATATCCTGAATATTTACACCATCTCCATTCAGACCTACCACTGCAGCAGAGAACAGAATTCTGATGCTTCAGAGAAAATTACTAACAACCTATGATAAAAGAAATTATGTGTTCATTATAAGGTTTTAAACAATTTTACAATTGGGGATCAAATTGAAAAATACATCGAGTATTGCAATTTGATCAATCTCCTTGGTTAAAGAGTATAGATTTAAACACGGAAATGAGAACTAAAGCAACTAATGATTTTGAAAAAGATTTTTATAAGCTCATGAATAATTCAGTGTTTGGAAAACGATGGAAAACATTAGAAAAAGACTTGATATCCGACTTTGTGCATCCCAGAAAGCTGAAAACTTATTGCTAAACCAAATTTTAAAGAAGAACTATTTTTGATGAAAGTTTAGTCGCTTCATAATACAAACTAAACTGCTCTTTAATAAACCCATCTATGTTGGAATGAGTATTTTAGATTTATCCAAGCATTTAATGTACGACTTTCATATATGATGAAACCTAAATGGAGAACAAATTAAATTATTATATATGGATACGGATAGTTTTATTTACGATACTAAAAAACAAATGATTTTATGATGATATGAAAGGAATGATTGATTATTTCGACACCTCCGATTATCAGGAAAATAATAGGTATGGTACGTAAATAAAAAAAGGTTTTGGGAAAATGAAGGATGAGAACGCTGGAAAAATTTTGAAGAATTTGTTGGATTAAGGTCTAAAATGTATGCTTGTAAAACTGAAAAAGATTTAGTGAAAAATCAAAAGGAGTAAAGAAGTGTGTCGTGAAAAATAGACTCTCCTTCGAGGACTATAAAAGTGTCTGCTCTCGCAACAAGTAAGTACAGAACCATGAATCTCATTCGAAGCACCAAACATGAGATTCATTCCATACAGGTAAATAAGATTGCCCTATCAGGAAAAGACGATAAGCGACACATACTAGAAGACTGGCGTTCACACTTTGCTTTAGGTCATTATGCAATAAAAATGAGAAGAGTGAAAAATAAAATATTTTTGTTCTAATAAATGGCTGATGAAATAGATTGGACACCATTACATATATTTTTTAATAGTTCAAAAACTATTAAAAGATCATAATACCTTAATATCCTTACAATTAAAAAGTTACGCAACCTCGAGACCGCGTTGCTATCAAAAGTTTTGGAGAAGAGTGCTGGTTCACACCGGTGTTTTAAAAAGTGGTTGGGATTTTATAGCAGTTTTCACACCTTTATTCTTAAAAGGGGGTTGATGAATTATGGGGTTTTTTCCATACCATTGCATCCAAAAGTGGGGGTCTGTTTTCATGGGTGTTTTTTCACCATCGTCCTATGTACCACCATATGTATTGCACCATGTGGGTTCGATTTTAATGAGGATTTCGTTGCCATTGTTTTATAAAGTGGGGGTGATATTTTATTGTGGAAGAACACCATTATTTTAAAAGGGTGTTTATTGTCGCCCTGAAATCGCTACTGCGCCAGCTCTCTCCAAAGCATAAAACGACCATAGAGGAACTTCAAAGGTTGGATACCGTTAGAGTTCCCGGGTCTTTATGGCCGTTTAAAGACCCTATCTCATATCACGAGGGCAAGGCCGTCTATATCTCCGAGCACGGAGCCTACCACCTTACCATGAAGTGCAAGCTACCCATCGGAGACAACTTTCGCGACTGGCTCCGGTTTATGGGTTTTTTCCATACCATTGCATCCAAAAGTGGGGTCTGTTTTCATGGGTGTTTTTTCACCATTATTCTAGAAAATTAAAATGGATAAAATAGAGCCATCTTTTCTATATGGGGTTGCGATTTTTATGGGGGTTTCAACATTGTTTTAGGAAATAGTATGGATAAAATAGACCATCCTTTCTGAAAGTGGGTCTGATTTTAATGAGGATTTCGATGCCATTGTTTTATAAAGTGGGGTGATATTTTATTACAGAAGAACACCATTATTTTAAAGGGTGTTTATTGTCGCCCTGAAATCGCTACTGCGAGCTCTCTCATATACACTACTAATAAGTAACCTCGATATACCGAGACTGAGCAATGCACACGATTACAAATTACACATAGGTCCAAACGTCATGAAAGCTACTGTTATGACTGATATAGGGAGAAGAGAAAGTTTTTTATTGCATGCCTTCCGATAATACCGAAGGATTTATCATCTCAGTTCAAAATAACCCTTTAAAAATATGATTTGCCAGGCTCAGTGCCAGACACTGAAAGTGGCAGGCGTACATTGAAAAACCATATTTTCGCATGGGCAACTATATGTGGCGTGTTCACGTGTTCCAGCCCACACAACCTCTAAACCGTGCAAATAACGTGATACAAAAGTATATTAGCATAGATAAACACTTTATACATATACCAGCATACATGCAGTTACACTCCTATCATCCGTCCAATTAAGTAGTATAAACCGTCAGAACTTTTACTTCCCCTTTCAAAATGCAACAAAATTTACATTCATGAATTAAAAAAAAGAATTCAATTCTTCGCGCACGAAGTCGCTGGTAACATAGTGATTAAATAATACTGAATATATCTTTGAAAAGTATAATAAATAGTGTTTTAATAATTCTCACACATTTTCAGAATTCAGCCCTTAAAAACACACGCTAAAATTTATGTAGATGAAAATGGTCTCCTAAAAAGACAAAGGACAGTTTTCGAATTGTTTATACAGTTGTTGATTATTAATATGTACATTGTAACTTAATTTTAATATCGAATGATTCCTATTTAGTCACGTTTAACATCTGAAAACTACCCTCTTTATGGCATTTATTACCTCCTTAAGAC
>BGPR01000290.1:254702-269317 GCA_013235015.1 Araneus ventricosus
AAGTTACGTATTGCTAATACACAGTATAAAGGTATTATATCATTGAGTTTAAATAATCTGGAGCCCTATTCTGCACACCGTTGGGGTAAGCTGATAACAGAGGCATCTTTCCAGTTCAACGATGATTTTTGCACCATATTTCGTTGTTAACTGTCTAATTTCAGAGACGGGGTATTTTTTATTAATGTCTAACTCAGCCATCTTTTGAAAGTATCGAATGAACTAAATGTGTTGACTTTATTTAACAGTTCCATCTTTATATATTTATATAAAAAATCTTTTTTAAATGCTTTTATTGTGAAGGGGTTCTGAAAACTATGCAGTTTCCTTTCGTGACATTATTTCTATTTATTTCTAATGAATGTATATCTTCATTATTTAACGTTCCAAGAGGTAGGTGGATAAGTGACCCATTCTCCACGAATTAAAATTTTATCCATTAGCATAACAATGTTGAAACCAGATATGTACCATACAATTCCTTGTAGCTGTGAATGCGCAGAGGATTCAGTTTATGCCATTTTATTAAATAACACAATTTTTCGAACGTACAAAAGTGGTCTCAGTTTTATGCTACTTTTTTGCAAGAAAATTTTGAATACATCATTCTTTTTTTGACTTTCAAAAAAGTGCAATGGGCGTAAAGGGCTATCTCATTTGTAGTATAGTCTGATCGTTGAGTTTTACCTGTAATTGGAAGAATTTAGTTTTATGTTCGGGAAACACTAATTCCTAAAAACATATCCTCGAACCTTCAAATTATGATCCAATAGACTGACGATGTCACGTCAAATGTGACCTCATTACAAGGTATTAGGAGAACAACGAAACGTCCTTTTTGATGCTTGCAAAGAAATCTTACTGTCACATAATTTTTTAAGCGACGTCTATTGGTATAAGTGGTTCGGATACATTAGTGAGTTATTATTTCCAAAATCATAAACTCCTTTGTTTCATTAAAGATAGTACAGTAACATCGCATCTCTTTTAATATATTATTTCTAAATTTTATCATTAATTTTGCCTTCTTATCAAATATCGTTTATGCACTGCACTAGATTTTCTTTGGAGGACCAACATTTTTAATTGAATATTTTCTATCATAATTACTCTCATTCATTCCTCGTTAATTAGCCTATTCCTGGAATACCAGGAGGCCCTTGTTTACTTCTTCCTCAAAAAGTGGTATTATGTGCCATTTATTATATGAGAAAAATTACAAATTTAAAGATAATTAATTTTCTCTTATCAATATGTGGTTTGATTTTGTCTTCTTTACCATCTCTGATGAAATTTCTAAAACAGTTGTTTATCTTTTCTACCAAATACAATCTACAAGGATTCATTGTTCGTTCTAACGGCCTTTCAAGAATATGATGACACCAATGGACAATTTAATCGTAGAATTTTCTGATGTGATGATCCAAATATATTATAATTTTATGTCTTATCCCACGTTAGATTCCATGTCAGTCAATAATTTACTACTGAATTTATTAAATGTTATATTGAGTCACACTCTCTTGAAAGTTTCATATTCTCAGTTGTTGCGTAAAATATATTACCATCAACATATTCTTTAGTCACAGCGTCTGAATTTCTGATATGAAACATCTTAATCAATCGTTATAATCAAAATTATAGTCCGTTCTGTATTAAAGATAGAACATAAAGACCGTCGCTGTCTCTTTTAATATATTATCATCTCTTTTGTCAATTTTTGTTTTACGATCAACATAGTTTCGGTAACGGCATCTTGTATCATCATTCTGGTTTACCAAGGTTTTTCACTGGAATGTTGCATCAAACTCCCCATCAAGATTTTGCATAAGACTTGTCTTTACTTAAAGCCATTCTTGTTAAATCTCTTCGTATAACATCGGCATAATACTTAGTTACTGAATCATTTAATTCAATCGGATGATTTAAGTTCGTTAAAATCCTTTTTTCCATTATCATAATTACCATCATTCGTTAATTTAAAGCTATTCTGGAACGCCAGGAGGCCTCTGTTTAATTTCTTCCTCAAAAGTGGATAAATGCTGCCATTTCTTTATTTGTAATATTTTTATAGTCTTCCGACTATAAAAACTAAAAAAATCAATTGGATGCAACTTAGAGTTTTAATGTTTTGATCATGGTAATTATTCATTTTGATATTTAAGTAGCACTTCTTACGCTCTGTAAATGAAATAGAAAAGTAATTTTGTTGGGATTGTTTCTTAACCTCCAGTTGAACTCAATCATTAAGTTATTTGTGTCTGTGTAGTTTGATGATGCGCTAGATTAAACAAATAGGGTATAATTTACCGAATTAAGAATATTGAACCATGCCTGTTTCCGATGTAATGGTGTTGAGTCCAGACCCAAAAGGATGATAATCGGATATAATCCCTCTTCTCAAAGCCCACTATAACTAACAGTTTGAACCTTTATATTGTAAAAGAATCAGTAGCAGCATTCAATCATATCTAAGTTGTCAAAAAACATATTGTCTGCTTTTGCATTTTCATCTATCAGTGTACTGAGGGATCACATACAAGGATAGGACTTCACCGAAGTAGCTTTGATGGTATAAGAACCTTTAATTTTTTCATGAAAATATTAGATTCTTACAATGCTGTGTGGTTCCAGTTATTTCTACATTCTTATCCACTGATCTAACTCGTTAAATTTTGTATTGCTGAATTTTTAAATCTAACATAAGGAAGCCAAAGTGATAAATCTTCCACAATAATCTATAGTTTTTGCTTGCCTGTCTGTGTACACCATATTTTACTTTCATTTCTGAACTG
This sequence comes from Araneus ventricosus, assembly GCA_013235015.1. NCBI lineage: Eukaryota > Metazoa > Arthropoda > Arachnida > Araneae > Araneidae > Araneus > Araneus ventricosus. Next base: position 257,498 of record BGPR01000290.1, read on the forward strand.
AATGATTCTGGAGATCTCGTATATTCTTCTTATATTCACGGAAGAACAAATACATATTTTAACGGGACCCTATAATAGTTACAGTTTTGTATCTTTAGTAAATTTGTCTTTCTGTAAATCCTTGATTATACTTCTCATTAGTTCCCAGGTTTTGAAAAATCAGTTATTTTAGTCGTACACACAAAGCCCCATTGTGTTTCAAGGGTTTTCTATCAGCAGTGTCAGATGTCTATGAAGATATATGGTAGCTTCCGATGAAGAATACACTGGCGTAAAGTGCATTAATCCTAAAACTTGTCGCATGAGAGCAGAATAATTAATGTTCGATCTGATTTTGCAGTGCCTAATGTGAACCTGTTAGCGTTGATCAAACCACCTCCATTCACGAGAGCACATTATCATCAGCTATTGCAAGCATTATCATTAACAATTTTAGTTTTTTTGTTGTAAAATCCGTTAGAGTATAAAATATTGGTGCTGGTGTCTTGTATGAAGAAATGATAGTGGGTCTCTCCATAGAATTATCATCATTTTCCTGTCTTACTTATCTATACTCAAAAAACTTTCGATGTCACTCACGTAATAATAATCATGTTGTTAATTCAAATATTTTATTCATTTTTTTATTTATTATTAAAATTTTTTTCAGCTTCTTAATTTAATAAAGCTATGCTGTTAAACTAAATTGAGAAACTTCAGTCGGCTCCATGTTTTTCTTCTTAGAAAATATTTCGTTTAATTATCATGCATAAACGTTTTGATCGACCTTCTAACACAGAACCAGTTTTATTAACTGATCATGCAGAAAACTAAGAGCTTTTTCTTTTAAGGCGGTCCGACAGCAGATATTACATTGGAAAAGAACTCTTCCTTGTACTTTTACTCTTTCTTTAAGTCTATGTTTATTCACTTTTTATTTAGAGGGCAAAAAAATTATTTTGCACTCTTGGTATTGAGTGAAATTAATTCATTCTCAAGATTTGTTATTCTCATTGATTCTGTAAATGCTGTCCATTCGAACAGGGAAGAACAGAGGGTTTGTCAAATGACTTTATGATTTGACTGCCTGGGCGGATTAATATTTGTAATGAAAAAGATACGTTTGAAGAGTGAAGCCGTATAGGCCCTCAGATGAATATCACAATGTATATAAATGTTATCATTCCACCAGATAAGTCAAGCAATGAACTTCCTATGTTCAGGCTCTTCATATACTTTAGGCTCAAACTCTAAAAGTTTATGCAGACTCTTGGTTTTTTGTAACATTCTTGTAATGGCTCTTTAACTGAATGGGTTCTTTGTCTTTCCTCAACTATACCAAATAGAATTAGCGGATTCTGCTCAAAAAAATGTACCATATAACGATTCAGTCCTTTGATAGTGTAATTTCATCTGGTATAGACAGATTTACACTGATGACCGTCATAGTAAGTAATTTCCTCATCCTTGATATTATCCCACGAAACATACATCAAAAAAGACTGGAGAGCAATCTGCTTAAAACTAAAGGGTCTGGCATATTCAATCGAAATCTTCTTTTCCAAGTGCTTTTTTCGAATCTATATAATTAACACCATTTATTTATAGAGAACATTTTTTTTTCATTATAGGCGCTGTGGTTCTTGTGTGAAAGAATATAACACATCTACAACTGATTTTTTGTTTCTCTACTAATGTAGCTTCATACAAAGTAACACATTTGACAGGGTAGTGCTGTAAAAGCTCGAGTTATATCCGATTTCTTTTTGCCAGAACTTTGTAAATATTTCTTGATGTTAGGGGGAATTTTGTAACATAATTCCAAAAGGTCTGAAGCACTCAACAAAATTATTGTTAGGTTCGTTATAGTAACACACCCAGTGCGTTCCTGGTCCTGTAGCTATGTCAGATTAATAATGCCATTTTCAAACTGTCTCATCTTTTTTTTAGTAAGATCTGAAAAGACGCCTCTAAACCCCTTTTATTCTTCATATTTTGTTAATTATTCTTGGATATTCCCAATTTTGATAACTCCCTTCCAAGGGGCTTTTTTACAGCCAGATCCCTAGAAATTGTATTCAAAGCTTTCTTGGCTCCCCATCCGGCGCTCCACTTGCAGCACCTAATGCCAAAGCTTTAGCTCCAGCAATTAATGGTAGTAAAAGGTGTAGAAAAGGGAGAAAACCGCCTGTTTTCTGGAGTTGAGTCTTAGAGATAGATTCCTTCCCCTCCTGATTTGAGTTAATGTGTGGAGCTAAATCATGATCATAGTTCGGGGCTTTTGTCTTATCTATTTGCAGGAGACACTTCTTCTCCTTCTTGTGTGCAGATTTTAACTTGGCGATCTGATGCTCGCTTAAATGTATTTTGGTTTTACGTATTACTCATTTATTTATTAAAAAAATTTTTATAGTATTGTTTCAGTTGCTCGTTCATAGTTCCTTCATCAACAGTGCATCCAATAAAAGCTGACACGAGTAAGTACTTTACTTTTGCTTCCATTGCATAGCATATCAGTGAATTGAGCCAAAAGTTCCACTTATCTTCTACACCTTTACCGATATATATTTCTTTTCTTTGTAAGTCCCTTAGTCGCTCTTCGAAACCTCTAACGTAATCTCATGATCTCTTAAATAATCAGCCTTAGATAATAAGTCATCTTCTCTTCTCATCTTTTTAGTCATTCGAGCAATCTGAATAAATATTTCCTTTCTGACGAGCCATTTTCATATAAGATTTATTCACTTATCAACGATTTCTTTCAATGTTTCCTTGGTTTCATTGTGCAATTTGTAGCCTTGGAAAATTATTTTCTCTAAATACTCTACATCCAGTTCTTTGATCAAAATTATAGACATCTAAAGGAACAGCGACTGTAAGGGTGGGGTTGATCAATCGCGAGGAATGTTTTCTACAGCATCTTATACTCTTAAAGTGCTCTTTTCTAGCGATGTTGTTGTTGAAGTTTTTCAGTTACAGGCTTGTGGAAGTCAGATGCGATTTCTGGATACGAGCTCTTGCTCCAGTTGTTGTTGTTCGTTCGTCTATTTCAGCCTGCAAGCTTAAAACTTTCAAGTCATTTTAATCATCTCCTCTAACTTTATTTCCTCTTTTTATAGCATTCATTTATTATTATGCAAAAAAATTATGTTTTACTGAAGCAAATTATGTTTTACTGGAAGCAAATTATGTTTTAATGAGCAAATTATATTTACTAAGCAAATTTTAAACATTAAATAAAGATGATTCCGATTGAAGATTATACAGAAGCAGAAGAAGTTGTCGACGCAAATCAGCATTATTTATTGCCAAAACAATCTTTCAGACTTTTAATAGTTGAGCTTCGGTACTGGTAAAACGAATTTGTGCTGAATTTCGTATAAGATTATCTCGAGTTTGATAATTTATTCGTTTGCGCAAAAGATATGTATGACTAAAATTAAACTTAAGGAAAAGTACACAATGTTTGATGGTGTGGATATTGACTCGATAAAGTATCCCAAAAGAAAAAGAAAATTATGCTAGAGTTATATGAAAAATTCGGCAAGAAGGGAACTTTATTCTCATCCGATACAAAAGAATTCATAACAGTGGACGACTTAGACCCAACTTTTAAAATGTTGTTGCTTTGATGACTGCATGACTGATAGACAGAAGAGTATAGAAGATTTTTTCATCAGAGTGTAGGAAGAAAAACGCCAATTATTTATCTTCTCAATCTTATTATAGAACACCCATTGTCATCAGGAGAAACTGCAATTACTTGATATTTTTTTTTTAATCTCCAACAGGGGAAATTAGCAGATCATAAGAGAGATAGATGGTAGTTTGACGAAAGAAGGAATTTAGGATTGGTAAAAGTGCATGAACAGCGTATGATTTTTTTATGCTTGATAGTTAATCCAGCTCTGAGATAAAGGAAGAAATATTTCATCCCTAAAATAAAGATGGAAGAGTACTTACAGAAGAAAATTTACGTATATAGAAAGAGAGTTACCATCACTATCATAACATCAATGTAACCATGACCGTTAGCAAGTTCGTTTTGAGTTCGTTAGGTTTATCCGCTTTTGTAATGGTTCCCCTAGCTGCCTGAGCTTAAGCGCTGGTATTGTTGGAGGTTTGATAAAGCTTTGAATATTGTAGAAAGGAAAGAAGAGTATAAACAGTCCTACATTTTACAAACAGCTGCTTAATTTGTTCAAACTGAATGCTTCTTGAAGAGGAGGTGTATAAGAGAGAGCAAGACTTCATCAATAATTTGGTTTACTTACCCAGAGAAAAGTATATGAAACAAACCCTTCTAATGGTTACGCATACGTGAATAAATAATTTTTTCTACTAAATGTGCGAAAAAAGAAAGAAGGAAAGGGCGTTGTCAACGCAGCAATCAATAATTTACCGTTTGAAAATGCATCTGCCAGGACATCAATTTACAGGACCAGAACTCAACTGCTCAGAGGAAAACCAGACTAAACCCTGATTTAACGCATAAGTAATGGAGTAAACCCATTAACTGAGCCGATGAAAGTGCTATAAACACGATGTGTACATTAAAACAAAGATACTGAAACAAGAAAACAAAGTGTGACTCGAACATGATAAAGAATTGGATGAAATTCCAATCCAAATCATTCGCGAAAGATAGAAAGAACTATTGTTAAGCCTATTATCAAAGCAAAAAAGACATTTGGGATGGGTTCACAAATGTATTGTCTGAAATGTAAAACACACACAGATACCAAAGATGCACAGCCAGCGACGTCCAAAAATGGTAGGCCCATGATGAAGGGAATCTGAAGGGTTGTGGGCTCTAAGAAGTGCCGTTTTTTTACCTCTAAAGGTGACTGAGAAAGGTTGCCCCGAAAAGGTTTCTACGACCCCTGAAACGGGATATTGTGGGATGCATGAGCTGAGCAGAAAACGAAGCCTAAGTCGAAAAGAAGTCCGGACTTCCTCAGCAGGATGTGTATACAAAGCATAAGCCGCTCATCCGTAAGTTCAAAAGGAGAGGCGTTACGTCTCACATATAGACGATCAGTGGCAGGCTTGACTACTGTTTGTCTATAAGTTTGATAAGTAAGCATAATGAAGGCACAAATATCTATTGACCGTGATTGACTGCTTCAGTAAATAGCGTGGACTATTCCCATTAAAGATAAATCATCAAATGGTAACTCAAGCATTCAAAAGATCTTCAAAGAAAGGATCACCGAAAGGATTCAAACAGATAAGGGCCAGAGTTCGTTGGTCAAACAACCCAAAAAACTGTTTATGAATAATATCCAATGGTTCACAACAGAAAACGTCGAAATAAAAGCAGCGATGGTGAGAGGATTCAACCTCACACTCGGCAATAATAAAGCTATACCTGTCTGAAAACAAAACTGAAAAAGTCTATCGACGTCTTGGACCAGTTAGTGAAAAATCACAACAACTCCTACCACAGAAGCATTAGATGACACCCACTGAGGCCAGTTTAGAAGAAAACAGTGGGTAGGTATCAGAACTTGTTCAAAGAAAAGACCATACGTAAAACTAAATTCCAAGTAGGAGATAAAGTCAGAATATCGATATATAAATCAACCTTCGAAGAGGCTATGAAGCAACCTTTACAGAAGAAAGTTTGTCATTGCTGAAGTATTAGAAACCGAACCCCTTACCTATATATAATTAAGGACTTAGCAAAAGACGTACAAGGAACCTTCTATGAAAATGAGTTGGTGAAGTATGATAAGAAGGAGATACCTATAAGATCGAAAAATCATCAAAAAGAAAGGGGACAAATATCTGTAAAATGGTTATAGCTATCTGACAGGCTGGATTGATCGAAAAGATTTAGTTCATTTTTATTATGCTAAGAGCTATTAAAAATTCCAATTTAATGCTTTGAAGATGATTCTGCAGATTTCTTCATATTGAGCTAGCGTCTGCTTCATTTTGGGTAACTTGAGTGGGACCTCGAAACTCCTTATTCGCAGCATATGGAAAGGGATGTAGTTTTGCTGATGAGGTTTTTCCGCTCTGGAAACATCTCTTCATACTTATGGGATGAAGGACCAAAGTCACAACAAGCCATTCCTCGAAAGGGAGATTGAACTGACTTATCCATTTTTTCAGACTGTTTGCTCTGCTTTTTCAAGCTCGCTGTCTCTTCATAAGTGAATACACTTTGAGGGATCAACGGGGGTTCATTGTTACCTCAACCCTCGTGACACGTCGAGCAAACGTACCAGCCATCATCATTTTTCATGACATCTTTGTGTCCACACTCCTCAGTCATGGCTTACGCTTTGGGGTAGTATAGCGTTTCAAGGATGGCAAAAGAGAAGGTACCAAAATAAAATTGAGATTCGTAGATTCATTTCGATTTATGGCTAGTAGTCTTGATAGTTAGCAAAAAAATGTCAAAGAATTCAGAGAACAGCCAAATACTCCCAGGAGAAGTTAGACCTTGTTACCAGAAAAGGCGTAACCCTAGATTATATGGACTCGTGGGAAAATGTGAAGAAACTAAGTACCTCCATAAAAGAAGTTTTACAATAAAATGAATGAGTCAAACTATCACATATAGGACTATAAACATGCAAAAAATGTATGGAGAGGTTTCGACATTAAAAAATTTAGGTGTATATTCCGATTTATATGTGAAAACTGATGTGCTGATATTGAGATGTATAGAACATTTCAGGGATGTCTGTATAAAGACCTATAAATTGGACCCCACATGGTACTTTACTGCCCTGGGCTATATCATGGGAGCAATGTTAAAACTACTAAAATTGAATTAGAATTATTGATGACTATGACATGGTACTTATGCTAGAAAAAGGCACAAGAGGGGCATTTTCAATGCTGCAATAGATATGGAAAAGCGAATAATAAATATGAAAGACTAGATAAAACTAAAGAATCCAATTATTTAATGTATCTAGATGCGAATAATTTATATGGTTGGCAATGAGCCAATTTACCATATGGTGGTTTCGGGGAAATATCAATATAGATGTAACTAAAATACCGAGACTCAGATGGAGACATTATAGAGTGTGATTTGCAATATCCTGAATATTTACACATCTCCATTCAGATCCTACCACTGCAAGCAGAGAACAGAATTCTGATGCTTCAAAACAGAGAAAATTACTAACAACCTATATGATAAAAGAATATTAGTGGTTCATTATAAGGTTTTAAACAATTTTACAATTGGGGATCAAATTGAAAAAAGTACATCGAGTATTGCAATCTTGATCAATCTCCTTGGTTAAAGAAGTATAGATTTAAACACGGAAATGAGAACTAAAGCAACTAATGATTTTGAAAAAGATTTTTATAAGCTCATGAATAATTCAGTGTTTGGAAAAACGATGGAAAACATTAGAAAAAGACTTGATATCCGACTTGCTGTACCCAGAAAGCGAAAACTTATTGCTAAACCAAATTTAAAGAAGAACTATTTTTGATGAAAGTTTAGTCGCTATACATACTGAATAAAACTAAACTGCTCTTTAATAAACCCATCTATGTTGGAATGAGTATTTTAGATTTTCCAAGCATTAATGTACGACTTTCATTATACTATGATGAAACCTAAAATGGAGAACAAATTAAATTATTTATATGGATACGGATAGTTTTATTTACGATATAAAAAAACAAATGATTTTTGATGATATGAAAGGAATGATTGATTATTTCGACACCTCCGATTGTGGAAAATAAAGGTATGGAATCCACGTAAATAAAAAAAGGTTTTGGGAAAATGAAGGATGAGAACGCTGGAAAAATTTGAAGAATTTGTTGGATTAAGGTCTAAAATGTATGCTTGTAAAACTGAAAAAGATTTAGTGAAAAATCAAAAGGAGTAAAGAAGTGTGTCGTGAAAAATAGACTCTCCTTCGAGGACTATAAAAGTGTCTGCTCTCGCAACAAGTAGACAGAACCATGAATCTCATTCGAAGCACCAAACATGAGATTCATTCCATACAGGTAAATAAGATTGCCCTATCAGGAAAAGACGATAAGCACACATACTAGAAGACGGCGTTCACACTTTAGCTAGGTCCTATGCAATAAAAATGAGAAGAGTGAAAAATAAAATATTTTGTTCTAATAAATGGCTGATGAAATAGATTGGACAATTATTAATATATTTTTGTTTCAAAACTATTAAAGATCATAATACCTTAATATCCTTACACTAAAAGTTACGCACCTCGAGACCGCGTTGCTATCAAAAGTTTTGGAGAAGAGTGCTGGTTCACACCGGTGTTTTAAAAAGTGGTTGGGATTTTATAGCAGTTTTCACACCTTTATTCTTAAAAGGGGGTTGATGAATTATGGGGTTTTTTCCATACCATTGCATCCAAAAGTGGGGGTCTGTTTTCATGGGTGTTTTTTCACCATCGTCCTATGTACCACCATATGTATTGCACCATGTGGGTTCGATTTTAATGAGGATTTCGTTGCCATTGTTTTATAAAGTGGGGGTGATATTTTATTGTGGAAGAACACCATTATTTTAAAAGGGTGTTTATTGTCGCCCTGAAATCGCTACTGCGCCAGCTCTCCAAAGCATAAACGACCATAGAGGAACAAAGGTTGGATACCGTTAGAGTTCCCGGTCTTATGTATCGTTTAAAGACCCTATCTCATATCACGAGGGCAAGGCCGTCTATATCTCCGAGCACGGAGCCTACCACCTTACCATGAAGTGCAAGCTACCCATCGGAGACAACTTTCGCGACTGGCTCCTGTTTATGGGTTTTTTCCATACCATTGCATCCAAAAGTGGGGGTCTGTTTTCATGGGTGTTTTTTCACCATTATTCTAAAAAATTAAAATGGATAAAATAGAGCCATCACTTTTCTATATGGGGTTGCGATTTTTATGTAGGGTTTCAGTACCATTGTTTTAGGAAATTAGTATGGATAAAATAGAGCCATCGCTTTTCTGAAAGTGGGTTCGATTTTAATGAGGATTTCGATGCCATTGTTTTATAAAGTGGGGGTGATATTTTATTACAGAAGAACACCATTATTTTAAAAGGGTGTTTATTGTCGCCCTGAAATCGCTACTGCGCCAGCTCTCTCATATATACACTACTCTTATTAGTAGTACTGGTACACCGACTTTCAATCTCGGCTTGTCGGAAGGTGCCCCTGACAATTCTAAGATGTTGAAGAGCTCTACAGGATATGATGTTCCTTGTTAATGGATATTCTCTAATATCTCACTATGAAAATTAAACAAAACATCGAGAGAATAATTCACTAACTTCATTGGATCACTGTGTAACAGTATTAAAAGCTATAAATGCTACGACAACAGGAAACCGGAAGTGTAAAGTCTCCTTTGTTGTTTATGGTCAAAGAAAGCAATATTTTCTTATATTAACTTTAACACTGGCAAAAGCCCGCGCGCGAAACAGTAATTTGGCTTGAATTTATTTCTATAAGAATAAAAAGTATTGTTAGAAATTACGTTACAAAAATATTTTTAAACCTTAATAACAATCAGAGAAATATTTCATCGCAATGGAATTAATAGCATTAAAAAGATCATTTTCTGGTCTTTAAAATGGCATAAAAATAATTGTTATCTAATAAATATTTCAGAAGTTATTGGCAAAAAACGTCAAAGCATTAGGCTTAAAAGCAGCTAATTTCCGTTATTTAATTAAATATCGTAAGAACTAATGAACTCTGAAAGTTGAAAATAGCACCTTTGACCTAGAAATATGCTCTAGAATGTCATGTGTAAATTTCATGTCGCTACCGTTTAGGAAGAGTTCTTGTGACCAACGGACCGACCGACAGACAGATACATGTAATTTCTGCCTTATTTTATAGATATTTATAAAAATAAGCAAAATTTTCAGAAATAAAGGTAAATTAGTTGAAAGTCTAACCGTTGCCTAGCAACGGAGTAGCTATAAATTTGCCTTATTTCCAAATCATCTGCACGTAATTAAAGTTATTAAACGTTAAAAAATTAATTAAAATTGAATGAAAAATATCACAGAAAATAAATTGGTATCATTGAAAAGGTAAAATTTTGAACTTTAAGATGGTATAAAAATAATGTTTATCGAACAATTTGTTCTGCAGTTACAGCGGAAAAAAGGATCACGTGATTTTAAAAACAATTTATTCCACATGTTTTCGCATTCCTGAAGGATCACTGACAGTTGATTGAAAAATAAAATAATCTTCATCGCGAATCGAGGAGTCAATGAGCTTTCTTTGTTAATTATTTAATTTTTATCTGTAGTCAAAAATAATTAATTTAACGTCATTTCACCTACCCTATGTTCGTTCTTGGGTTTCAAGCTACAACTCTGCTAATTTTCATCTAAATCGGTTTTGTTGTTTGGTCGTGAAAGCGTAACAAACAGACAGACACACTTTCGCATTTATTATATTACTAGCTGTTACCCGCGACTTCGTGCGAGAAGAATTTGAATTATTAATTTTTTTTAATTCGCGAATGTAAATGTTTTGTTGCATTTTGAAAGGAGAAAGTAAAAGTTCTGATAGAGATAATACTTAATTGGACGGCTGACAGGAGTCTACTGTACATGTATGCTGATATAGTTATGTAAATTATTTATCTATTCTAATATACTTTTGCATACCACATTATTTGCACGGATGTAGAGGTTGTGTGGGCTGGACGCACGTGAACACGCCATGTATAGTTGCCCATGCGAAAAATATGGTTTTTCCAAATGTACATCTGCCACTTTCAGTATCTGCCCCTGAGCCTGGCAAATGACATTTTTAAAGGGATTTGTTGCCTTCTGAACTGAGATGATAAATCCTTCGGCATTATCGGAAGGCGTGGAATTAAAATACTCTCTCTTCTCCCTATATCAGTCATAACAGTAGCTTTCATGACGTTTGGACCTTGGTGTGTAATTTGCGACCGTGTGCCATTGTGCAGTCTCGGTATACCGAGGTTGCGTATTAGTAGTATTGGCACACCGACATTCAATCTCGTCTTGTCGGAAGGTGCCCTGACAATTCTAAGATGTTGAAGAGCTCTACAGTATATGATGTTCCTTGTTAATGTCCATTACCGTATCTACAGATGGATATTCTGTAATACCTCACTGTGAAAGTTACACAAAACATCGAGAGAATAATTCACTAACGTCATTGGATCACTGTGTAACCGCATTAAAAGCTGCAAATGATACGACAACAGGAAACCGGAAGTGTAAAGTCTCCTTTGCTGTTAATGGTCGAAGAAAGCAATATTTTCTTATATTAACTTTAACACTGGCAAAAGCCTGCGCGCGAAACAGTAATTTGGCTTGAATTTATTTCTATAAGAATAAAAAGACTTGTTAGAAATTACGTTACAAAAATATTTTTAAACCTTAATAACAATCAGAGAAAACATTTCATCGCAATGTAATTAATAGCATTAAAAAGATCATTTTCTGGTCTTTAAAATGGCATAAAAATAATTGTTGTCTAATAAAGATTTCAGAAGTTATTGGCAAAAAACGTCTAAGCAATAGGCTTAAAAGCGGCTAATGTTCGTTATTTAATTAAATATCTTAAGAACTAATTAACTCTGAAAGTTGAAAATAGCACCTTGTGTGTAAATTTCATGTCGCTAACATTCACCGTTTAGGAGGAGTTCTTGTGACCGACCAATCGACCGACAGACAGACAGATACATGTAATTTCTGCCTTGTTTTATAAATATTTATAAACATAAGCAAAATTTTCAGAAATAAAGATAAATTAGTTCAAAGTCTAACAGTTTCCTAGCAGCGAAGTAGGTATAAATTTGCGTTATTTCAAAATCGTCTGCACGTAAAATTTA
>BGPR01000290.1:269327-282502 GCA_013235015.1 Araneus ventricosus
AGACAGACAGACAGACAGACAGACACACTTTCGCATTTATTATATTATTAAGGATTAAGGATAAGGATTAAGGATTAAGGATAAGGAATCGTCTGCTCTAGCATTTCCAACATGTCAAAAATAGAAATGTTATGCCTTCGAAGAGAAAATTTTTCATTCTCGGTTAATGCCGTTCCTTAGAATTTCCATTATTTTGAACGAAAACGAATAAAAATGGTGAATTTGAGAATACTTTGGTGAAAAAAAATACTTTAATCTTGTTGGATATTAGCCGGAACATCTATATATTTAAAATAATGTGGTAAAAACATTCACCGAGTCCACCAGCCTCAACCACTCGACAGATTTTGACAATTTCTTTTCATATGAAAGGTTGTAACGTCTAGATATCTCATCAAGGGTCGCCTGCCCCCAACACCCTCTAATTTTGAACGAAATCGAATAAACACTTCTCCACTGTACATTGTCTATGGGGAAAAACCTTGTATAAATCCCCCAACTCGAACCAACCGACCGATTTTGACAATTTTTATTTTATATGAAAGCTTATGACGTCTAGATTTGCATTGGCTGTCGGACTGTCTGAAGGTTTTACCATATTATGTTAAATATATAGATCTCAACAGTTCCATCAGAATGGCATGTCAAAAATATTGTAAAAGACCTATTGTAGGTGATAGACACTGTTTATTTAGGGCGATATCATTCTGTATTTATGAATCTGAAGATTTTTTATGCCGAAATTAGTGAAAAATTTATACAAAACATTACAACTAGATGAGGTTTATTGAAAGATTTTACAATTTTAAAGAATCTGTTGTCTACAAAGAATATGAAATCTACTTTTATGGTCTGTTCCACTGATCTTCATGCAGTATTTAAAACTGAAAAAAGTAGTGGCTGAAAGCCTCGAAGCAACGAGGTGTCAAGGACAGTGCGTGGGTGCTGGCCGCGAACTCGCCGGGGGGGGGGCGAGAGCGGCTATTTTATATGTATAAATACGAACAATGATCAAACAGTTCCATAACTTACCTTTTACTTAGACTACGAAAAAAAATCCTTTTTCTTCCTCATATCCAATGCAGATATCCAAAATACAAGAATTTTGAGATAAAAAATTATTTTTTAATAAGTTTCCTGCCCACTTTTCCTACAAAGAATTCCAAGAAATAAAAAATAACTAATACAACTGCAGAATAGAATTCTACGCATAATTTAAAAGTTTAAGGTTTTCTTGTTGTATTTCGTATAAATTATAATATATTTTGAAAAACTTACTTTAAGAGAAATTCTCTTAAAGTAAGAAAAAGAAGATAAGAACAAAACAATGGAATTTAAGACAACTTGAACGGTTTTAGTCAGAATATGCTGCAGGCCGTTTTTAAAAAAATTCTTCACCTAAAACCTGTCATCGTGGAATGCAGCTAAAAAGCAATTACTCACAACGTAAGTAAAAGCTACTTTCTCTGCATAATTTATTCAACTTTTATACAAAAGGATTGTGGGTGTCAAAGTCTTAAGAAGATACAGTAAATTCTTGTCATTTTAATACAGTTCGGCTGTTGAGTGATTCGAGATTTTTTGAAAATGTTATAAAACAACTTAGTTTAAGTTTTCGAGTAACATTTTAAATAACACTTTCGTTAAAACAGCAAAGTGGTTGAAATCTGGGAAATATGCATTACAATTTATGAAAGATTTATCATAATTATAGAAGCAAAAAATGTGGTTTTCTCATATAAATAAAAAGAGAGGAAAAAATATTCGCAAGAAAGACTAATATCAATAGAATATACCTCCATGTCTATATTTTTACTAGCTTTTGCGAAAAAGAATTAAATATGACCTCAGCTGTGTACTTTGTTTTTACAAGGAATTTTATAGTTAATATTATTCGAAATATTGTTTAAATTACTATATTTCAATCAGTTACTAGACTAATAGAAAATAACTTTGAATGTGATTGTTAGCATAATAGAGTAGCTAAGTGTGTTGGAAATGGATGCACTCACGTGGTTTGCGCACGTGTTCTCTGAGGTCAGATGTCAGAACCACGTGGTGTGCTGTAAAAGGATATTAATTATATTTGTTCCAGATTACAAGTCAGTCGAAGTTTGATGTTACTGTCGATCGGTTAGCTTCCAGGCTAGCTGCCGAATTCATCATATTCATGGAATTTTCAGTCTAATTCTTGGTGTTGATCAGTTGGCTGCTTGCAGGCTGCAGCTGGATTCACGAAATTTACCCGAATTCTTGTAATACATTAATTACGGAATGTTTCTTCTTGTAATTATTAATCATGAAGTGTTTATCTTGGAATAACTTTGATTAATAAGTAGAAATTTAATCCTTATCGTTAAGTTTTTTGTTGTCAATAAACTCTTTAAAAAGACAACTTGATTCGGAATTATTCATGGCACCTGGACTCGATTTATTAGTTAATTTTGATTAGACTTTTAGTTCTAGGAAGCAAAACCATAAATTTGCTTAATTCATAAAATTTACATGGTGCCGAAACCCGGGAGTATTGTATCGCTTGGATTTAAAGTGCTCAGTGCTCAAGGAAAACAGCGAATGTGTTTGAATATAATGGACTAATGCTCGGACTAAACGTGAACCAGGATTCTAGGATTATCTATGTTATTGCGTCGAAGGCGTCTCATCGTAACCAAAGGTACTGTGCAAATTTTCCTTTTTAATAGTATAATGGAAGCTATTGAAAAATTTAAAAGTAAAAGGAAAGTTGTGAGAACAGCCAGTACGAAATTGGTTAACCAGATAACTTTGCTCCTAGAGAGCTATGATATTAAAAAAGAAAAAGACCGAAAGAAGCTTTCGGAATATTTATTAAATGTTGAAGATAAGCTTAAAGAACTCAAAACCCTTAATAAGGAAATTGAGGAATTGATCACGGACAAAGCGGTGTTTGAAGCTGATATTGAAACCTCCTTTGAATATGAAGAAAAACTTAATGATCTAAAATTTCAAATCAAAAGTAAAATTGATAATTTCAAAATCGAGCAACAACCTGTAACTGCTCCACCAGTTAATATTCCAGCCAATAATGCAGAGACCAAACGTCCTGCAACTTCTATTAGTTTGCCTAAGTTAAGAATTCCCACATTTAGTGGAGATGCTAGTACCTTTCTAGAATTTATAAACAGCTTTTCTAATGCGATTGACTCTAATGAGTCATTAAATAATGTCGAAAAATTCATATATTTGAAGTCATTTTTATCTGGCGAAGCTTATAAAAGCGTTTCTGGTTTCTCCCTTACGGAAGAAAACTATAAATCTTGCTTGGATCTGTTGAAAGACAGATATGGAAGACAGGACCATTTGATTGGCCATTTCATAAACAAACTCTTGGAAATCGAACCGGTGAAATCCTCTTTTAATCTCAGAGGCTTAAGAAAGTTACATGACGAAAGCGAAATTAGTATTAGGAATTTAAATTCAATGGGAATTGATTCGAAAAATTATGGTCATTTATTGATACCAATTTTATTAAAACAATTGCCTCACGACTTGGTCATAGAATATCACCGTAAGAGAGATTCTGGGAAAACTGGTGACGTTCACGAATTAATTAAATTTATAAAATTTGAAATTGAATCTCAAGAATCCGCTAATATTGTAACGGGTCATACTCATAAGGTTTCAGAATCTAGACAATTTTGGCGAAATTCTTCTTATCATGGACAACCTAAAATTAAACCAAATGCCCCTTCATCTGCTGCGTTAAACACGGTTGTTAAAAATGTGTGCATATTTTGTAATTGTGACACGCACCCTGCATTAAAATGTAATTTTCTAACGAATGAACAAAAACGTTATAAATTAAAGAAAGAACCCAAGTAAAAAAGTCAGCAAAAAACCTTTAAAAAAAATGAGATTTTACAGGTATTTTGAAGGTTTCTACAGGGATTTTGAAGGAAAATGAAAACTGCAGGTTTCCTTCAGGAAATGTACAGTTTATTTAAAGGTTTCATGCAGGCATTTTTAGACTTCTAAATTACCATTCAGGTATTTTGAAGTCTCTACAGGTATTTTAAAGGTAAATAAAAGCTGCAGGTTTCCTTCAAGAAATGTACAGACTTTTTTAAGGTTTTATACAGGCTTTTTTCAACAAGTTTATAGACTTCAATTTACCTTCAATGACTTAGCAGAGTTTAATTCAGGTATTTTGAAGAAAAATGATAATTGCTCTTGATGCATGAAATATGAAGGTTTTTTTATTGTATTTGGGTTTCAAACAGTTTCCTTCAAGAAATGTACAGACTTTTTTAAGGTTTTATATAGGCTTTTTTCAACAAGTTTATAGACTTCAATTTACCTTCAATGACTTAGCAGATTTTACTTCAGGTATTTTGAAGAAAAATGAAAATTGCTCGATGCATGAAATATGAACATTTTTTTTAAATTTTATTTTCGGTTTCAAACAGTTTTAAATAATATGGTACATAATTCGGATTCAATCAGCTTCCAGTAGATATAGAGGAAAGGGGAGAGAATTAGGGTGTTAATATATATATATATATATATATATATAAAATGAAAAAAAATTACAGATATATTTTTTCTATTCAATTAATTTATTTATACATATTCAGCAGTATATTTTATAGTATACCTGTGAACTCCTCACCATAAGAATAAAAAAAGATGGAGACAAAAATTTAGAAAATTTCGATAAAACCAAGATTTTCACTTTTGGAGTATGCAAAGCAGAAATATCGATTTTCTCTTAACCAGTTAGAAAAAATTGTGTAGTTGAAAATAAACTTAAAAGAAAATTGACATAATTTGCTACTGTTTATAGAAAAACAATTAATACTACGCTACGGATAACAAATGTAAATATCTCATTAAATAAACAATGTCCTGCCTAAAAAATCATCAATACACATTAGGAATACATTTATATGCTTCATCTTCAGACCCGTAAGGCAATAACAAATGTTGTGTATCATCATGATTTGCTTTGCAATAGACATGACCATAGTATTTTGGATTAACTCGCATTGCATTCTTTTGATTAAAGCTGAAAAAATATGCAAAGAAATAAGATTTTTGCATATAATTTTAAAAATGATTTTTTGTTCACTTTTTATAGAGATTTGAAAAAAGGGGGAGGAATCTGAAAACAGGAAGATTTTGTTTTTTGGTAGAATGCATGAATAAAATACAAAAATCAGGTGACTGGCATAGAGTCATAGTTTATTTACATGAGTCAATATGCTTCAGAATATGATCAGCAATTTGCAGAAAATTGAATCCTCATCTTTTGATCCAAACTTGAAAATTACGTTTAAAAAAATTCTCATTTTGAAAAATAATAATAATTGATTTTCAAAATAAACAAAAAAAGAAGAAATTAAAACATTAAAAATTCAGGAAGATTTCATCTTCTAGCGAAAAAAATGAAAATTAAGAAGATTATAGCAATGAAGTATATTTTAAGTTACATGTTTTCATTAAAATAACTTGGTAAGATTTATTTACAACACTAACTAAATGATGATATGATTTATATAATCTATAGTTGATATTTAATAAATAAAATGAATAACTAATTTTGAAAATAATAGTAAAGGTTACAAATAAATAATTACCTTAATTAGTAGCACACAAATACCATAATAGTTCCTTTTCCATTTTATAAAGTTCGAGTGATTCCAAAAATCTAGTGATACATGATGCATATGTGTATGTTAATAAAAAAATATGAAAATTTGATACACTTGTTAATTGATATCAACTTTTTTATATTAGTATATGAGTTCACATATTTTGTTCATTCTTAAATATATTGTTTCGAGGATTCGACATATACAGTCGACTCTTGGTATCTCAAAGTTGACAAAACAGAGAAAAATATTCGAGATAACCGAAGTTCGAGACATAAAAAATAACACAATTTTTTTATTATAGGGTTTATTTCAACATTATGAAAAAATAGGAGATCAAATCATAACAATAAAGAAAAATACTCTTACTTTCATTCTGATAAAGGCACTGGATTTTGCATAGTAAAATTTCATTTTTTCTTTATTATTATTTACTAAATTGTATCACTTTACTATTCTAACCAAAAAATTGTCAAGTTTTTCATTCATGGATTCCAAAATTATTTACATATAATTCAACAACCTGACACAGATAATAAATTTGGTGTGGCCCCCTTACTGCTCAGCAGCATTATTTAAAGGTATTAAATAATTAATTTCTTCATCTCTATCTTGAAATGGTACAATCATATATTTGTTAATAATATCAATTGGTCTTATAGCCAAAACATTATCAGATTCCAAATTTTCACATAACAAAATATTTCTGCATATGAAACCTATATCATTATCAGACTTCTTTAATTTTTTTGCGGACAATTTTTCACCTATTAAAAATACTTCTTCATTATATACAATTATATAATTTGAAACGAAGCAAATGTTTTGTCCTATATGTAACATAAAATCTGCTCTAACGAATTTTTGACTATACCTTTTAGTGCTAAATAATTTATTGCAATATAGCATTCTTTCATAAGATACCACACTTGATAGGCTTTTTTGGTTATTCATGGGCAAGAGCTTTAAAAGTTCTACTTCATGAACTCTAGGTAATTTAATAGACTTCTGAAGCCCAAGTAGCACACAATTATTTATTTTTGGATTTCTTATGGTAGAGTGACGCTTCTGCTGCATATTTTGAATATAAGTTTGAACTCTGCTATTTTTAACATTTTCTTGTAGAATCAACAATTTTAAAATAGACTGCATTGCATATGAAGACAATATTTGGCTTGCTTCACCTCTAGTACCGTGATGAAATTGTTTGAGTTGCCCTAGTGCACCTTCATATATAAAACAGGAGTGTGCCCACAGTGGACCCCAAGATTTTACAGCGTGTGGTAAATGAAGAAGCAAATGGATATTGTAAGTTTGCTCTTGAATACCATAAATGTCTTTTACGCCATAGACAAATTTTTGCAATGCAAATTCTGCTTCTTCTAAATCATTAGTTGTTACTTTATTGCCCAATAACAATGATATTCCATGTACTAGTAACAACCAATGATTATACACATTTTTGCTAATCAAATTTTTTAAGATTATTGGTGAAACAAAGAGGAAAATTCGAAACTCTGAGGCTTTCCAAAATAGAACCTCATTTGTCGAGCGCAGTTTTCTTGTTGTTTCTTGGGGAAATTTTATGTTCAAAATACGGTGATTAAGAACTCTCAAGGATTTTTGATTGATTGAAAAATCATTTGATGATGTCTGGATCCAAAGGGACATGATTTGTCTTACTACGCCCAACAGAACAGCATGCATATAATCAGGGACAAAACTCTGAACTAAATCAAAATTTGGATATAATTTCATTAGTTCTGTTGGCCCTTTCACACCATGCACTGCTTTTCCAGTCAAAGAAGCTTCTTCAGCAAAATTCACACATTGTTCAAAAGAACGAATTTCAGGGGGTGGTTGTTGCAATGGATAAATACGGCAGAACCCTTTTTCAACTCGTTCTCCAGAGTGCTGACAAAATCCACAACCATATTTTCCATTGTACTGTATAAAATTCTGTACAGCTGCTCGAGCAGGTGCATCACTGCTACAGATTATGGGGAAAACTTTAGTAACAATTTGCTTACTATTTGTAGCATCAATCCATTTGAATCCAGATCGAGATAAATTTGACAACTCCGTTACAAAGGGATTTACAAAAACATTCATGTTAGGTTTTTGAGGTCCAAACCATAAACCACACATTAAAATATGGTATTTTCTTTCATTCGGTGGTAGTTCATTTATCATACATTGAATAGGCCATATTTGATAATTTGATTTTCTATACATTGGAATTCCATCAATGTTAAATTGCAAAGAAATGTTATCGCTATACTTAAGATTTTTAATCTTTGCATATGCTTCACCATCTAGAATGTCTCTGTATGAGCTTGAGGGTTCTTCAAAAATTCTCTTATACTTTTTAATATTGTGCATCAAATTTTGATACTGAAATTTTAATTTCAGTTGTGGTTCCAGAGGCATGTACATGAAAAAAAAACCCTGCTTCATACTATCTTGAAAATCAAAACTCTTCAAACATTCCTTGCAAATATCAGATTTATGCTTATCTGATAGCAAACAAACAGTTTCAAAACAATATTTGCAATATATATATGCTTGAGTTGAATTATCAAACAGAGACGATAATTTTGAATAAAATAAATGCTTTGTACCAGGAAGGTTAGAAGGAGGCAACAGCACATTAGAAAGCTGAAGTAAGTCTTGCATGCAAGTTTTAGTTATATTATGTCTGAGGGAGAAAGCAAGTATACTAATATATGCTTCTAACAAACTCACAGAAGATGATGGATAAAGTGGCTCATTCAAATTTGCTAAATTAACTTTAACATCATCATTCTGATTTGTGTCATTATCTTCACAATCAGTTGAATCTACATTAATGTAATCAAATTCCAAATCATTGAAATGAATGTCTTCATCAATATGGGGACTGGTTTCACAAGAAAAATTTTCCTCGGCGTCACAAAATGCTGACATGGATGTATTGTCATCAGTATCATCAGCATGCTGACTTTCTGATAATTTTCTTTTGGAATAGAAAGTCGATTTAGGAATTGGTTCGTCTGTTCTTAAGAACCTATTGTAAGTTCCTCGTTTTTTATATATCCTATCTGCCATTTCAAATCAATGTACACGATCTATTTTTTGAAAATTATACGATAAACTGAACTTGAATTAGAGAAGTTATGGGATTTGAAGCAACAAAGACTGTAATCCCCATTATACGATAAATAAATCACAACATTGGATTCCACGTTTGTTTGGATGGTAGATGGTTCGCTGGCTGCCCTCAGGCTTCACTTCTCATCAAAAATTGAGATTTTCTTTTATAAAATAAATGAGGAGGCGATAATCATTTATTATATTTTGGAATAAAAAAAATCTCCGAGAATTTTTATTTTATTACACATCTCTTTACAATTCGTTTCCCCCTTCATTGTTTAAAATAATAATAACTATTAACGAGCTGAATTGCTTAAAATAATTAATAAGATATTTCGATCTTAGAAGACCATAATTTTGACACGTTACAATTATTTTTACATGAAAAATGTAATTTAAAGAAATTCTGTAGTATAAAAATCAATTGTTACCGGTAATTGAAAGCATGCGCTTTGCTGGAACCGTAACCGAATGCAGTTTTCCATCCATTCCAAGTGCGAACCAAATTTTTGTGTTGGTGTTACTTTTACTCCTGTGTTAATATTTTTCATTCGTTATAATGGCTGCAGTAAATATTGCAAAAAAAAATTCCAATTTCTATGCCTTAGTGCATTTTTTCGAAGAAAAAAAATTCTCGGTCATGAAGCTGAAAGATTGCATTCCTCAGATAGATGATGATTACAACTTGGATACATGGGACAATAAAGAAATTATAGAAGTGTTAATATGGTAAACCATATCCAGCTAACATATTGCAGTTTGGAGGTATGTAAATTAACTTCATTTATAACAATTTTGTAGTGTTTTGAAACAAATTTGACAAATATTTCAAAAACTGTAACGTGATGTATTCTTATTATTTCAGAAAATAAAAAGTTAATGGATCGCTTGATTGATGACCTCATCATTGGAATTGTTAACGCAAGTCAAGTTCCTTTGATACAAGATCTATCCAAGCTTGGAAAAAGAACTGAAAAGTCTTCCTTGAAATTGTAAGCATAAACTTTTCCAATTTTTATAATCTAAGATCAGGGGTAGATAGATCCAGGCAAAAATTGTGGCTGTTTTGTTGCTCTTTCACAAAATTAAAATTCATAAAAACAGTCCTTTACAAAATTTTGTTTCGTTAACCCCTTTACAAAATTATTCTATATAAGTACTGAATATACTTGGTTCAATGAAATATTCTTGATATTCAACATAAAGTATAGCATTTCACAAAAATGTTTTTATTTTTCACAAATATGGGCCCCTAATAATAAAACTTGGATCCACCCCTGAAGATCTTATCTATTACAAAAATGCATTAGCTTAAAAAATACAGATCTGGAGTAAACAGCTCTGTATTTTTTAAGCTAATATAGTTAAATCAATATCTTATTATTTTTCAAAACAAATTAAATATTCTAATTTGATGTTTATGATGCTTAACTATAAATTTACAGATTTTTATGCAATATAATAGCAATACAGTAAAAGCTTAACTATCCGGCATGCTCGGGAAACACCGATTTCCGGATACCTGAAAAGTCCGGATAGTTGCAAAATGGGGGGGGGGTAGCTTTTTTTTTTTTTAGATTTTTTTCGGCCAATAATTTGTTTTTGTTATTTTGAAATGTGCATTAAATATAATTTAAAAAAATATTTCTGTATCTTCCATAACATTGTATTTACAGGATGCCGTGTGGAGCGTATGTTGCATTCCAGAAATAATTGGAATGGCGCGAGCATGCTAAATTTTGGCGAGCGATGTAAAATTTTTAAAAAAACTCATTTTCTAATTTTTCCGGTTAGTTGAGCTTTCCAGATACTTGAAAGCCGGATAATCGAGAATATACTGTATGTAGGAAATTTATTCATATACTCCATCGCACACATCCATATCACACATCGTGGTATAAGGTTAGGGATTTCATTTGGCATTTCCAAAAATATTTGGAGTTTTTCTTTTTTTATATTAAATGATGCACTTGATATTAAATTGCAATTACGTGAAGTGTATAAATTGAAGAGGAACTGCATTATTTTTCTTCCTTTCTACTGTTGCAAAGACTTTGTAATGTAGAGAGATATTGTATGTAGATACTTTTCCTATTTTGCAGAAACTTTAAACCTTTTTCTTTCGGATACTTTAACAGGAGATAAGGAGAGAGTGATTAACTATCGGCTAATAATACTGTAATCAGCCCCCCCCCCAAAAAAACCCCTCGTATTTTTGTCAATGCGTTTTAAAAATTAGCACAAAATTTGTCATTCAGTGGCAAAATAAATGTATATTTCAGCAATTGCCCATTAAAAAGAAATCGCATACTCCAAGAAAGAGTTGTGAAATAATCACATATATCAGTAAACAATTGGGGAAAAATCATGTATTTTAGAAATAAACTGTGAAAATCATGTTTGTTTATTGCCATCACCATTGACTTCAAGTAAACTCCCGAACATCTGCGAAAATGAGTGGCGATAAACACAGACCCAATTTTCACAAAATCTCATTGACAAAAATATGAGTTTTTTTTTCTTTCTCCTAAGCTTGAAGAAACTTTAGCTTTTATGTCATGTGCGTAGAAACTTTATTTTATACCTGCTATATAAAAGTCTGCACCCTTGTTTCAATTGTATTTTTTTTTTCCTTTTTGATTAAGGGCCTTCTTTTTTTAACAGTTTTAATCTTCAAATTTACGTATATATATTACTTGTTTATTCATTCATTTTTTTATGTTACAGGGAACATCACAAGGTGTCACTGAAAAGGAAACATGAACAAAGTGACTTTTTTAAAGCGATTAGAAAAACGATGAATAAAGGCAGTGATAATGATTGTATCAATTGTGAAAGTTTAAATGAAAAACTCAAACAAAAAAATGTAGAAATAGAAATATTGCAGAATGAGTTAGCAAAAATTGAATCTTCTCTGCAAGAAACTAAAAGAAAATATAAAGAAATGAAGCTGAAGTATAAAGAGAAAAAAAGACAAATGAAAGAAGAAAATAAAGAAGTGCAAGGTGAAATGATGAAGTTTGGCATAAAATCCATTCCAGCAGCAAAGTTGGCACTATGCAGAACTGACTATTCAAAATATGTTGGGGACCTTTTGGATATTTGTTTTGGGCGGGAAACACTTTCTGAAAGCGTTTTAAAATGCAGCAAGAGTCGTACATCTAAAACGAATGTCTTGGACGAAGATACGATTAATGACATTATGGCTCACGTAATGGAAAAGTTTCAGCCTATAAGTATTGGCATGGTTCGAGCAGCCATACGGCAAAAATTAAATACATGCCATAAATCGCAGCAAAGAAACGGAATGTAAAATAATTTTTTTATATTTGATATGTGTGAGTTTTTTTTTTATTGCAGTTTTATGAAAATCAAGGTATGTCAGTTTTTATTTGTAATTAAAGTGTTATCATTTTCATCAATTGTTAATACTATGCAAATATCCACTTGCCACCGCATTTTATATTTAATAATCCGAGAGGTATAATACTCAAAAATTATACTAAATCGGTCGAGAGGGGGAAAAATCACATTTAATAGAATTCAGTGAATTTTTTTTTTATTAAACTAATTCTTATTTCGAATGCTGTACTTTCCTGCATTAATTATTCTTGGAAAGACTTGATTTACTTCTGAAGTGAATCCTTTCTGATAACAATATCATACAGGTGCTAAAATTGATTATTTAAAAAGTGAACCTATTGTCTTATGAAGATTTTTTGTTTCTATTCAAGTGACTTTTTTCATATTATTTGATATGTTATGCAAGAGGAATGTTTATAGTAAATTTTACTTTTCTTATAAAAAGTATTTGTAACAAATTCAGCTTTTTTAATAACCTTGGTGTTAACTTCAGTTTTATTATAGAAAAAAACCTTGATATTAAGTTGAACTGATATCTAAAAAATTGTGTAAAAGTTTTATGCATTCAAATATATTTATTTTTTATAAATATGTTTACAATTTAAAAGTGCAGAAATTCTGTAACTTTCGATTAGATTTTAATTCATGTGTGATAATCTTAATGCTATACTGAGATTTGTTAAGCTGTGGAATGTGTAGATAAATTACATTTCATAGGAAATACGATATATGCATCTTGCAAAATATATGTATGTATATATGAAAGAAAATTATTCCCAATAAAAGTTATGCATTGAATTCAAGAGAGGATATTGAAATATCATCTCGCAAGAATTTTACTTATAAATGTCACCTAGGTCGATAACAGTCAGCAAAAAAACCTGCAAAAAAACTTAACTGTATATACAGGTTTTTTACCTGCAGGTATTTTGAATAAAAGCATGCAGGTTTTTTTTCCATCTGAAAAGTCAGCGAAAAGCCTTCAGGAAAAGTGCAGGTATTTCGGACAAAAATATGCAGGCAGGATGCAGGTTTTTTAGTCAGCAAAAA
>BGPR01000290.1:282512-309419 GCA_013235015.1 Araneus ventricosus
TGAAGTGAATCCTTTCTGATAACAATATCATACAGGTGCTAAAATTGATTATTTAAAAAGTGAACCTATTGTCTTATGAAGATTTTTTGTTTCTATTCAAGTGACTTTTTTCATATTATTTGATATGTTATGCAAGAGGAATGTTTATAGTAAATTTTACTTTTCTTATAAAAAGTATTTGTAACAAATTCAGCTTTTTTAATAACCTTGGTGTTAACTTCAGTTTTATTATAGAAAAAAACCTTGATATTAAGTTGAACTGATATCTAAAAAATTGTGTAAAAGTTTTATGCATTCAAATATATTTATTTTTTATAAATATGTTTACAATTTAAAAGTGCAGAAATTCTGTAACTTTCGATTAGATTTTAATTCATGTGTGATAATCTTAATGCTATACTGAGATTTGTTAAGCTGTGGAATGTGTAGATAAATTACATTTCATAGGAAATACGATATATGCATCTTGCAAAATATATGTATGTATATATGAAAGAAAATTATTCCCAATAAAAGTTATGCATTGAATTCAAGAGAGGATATTGAAATATCATCTCGCAAGAATTTTACTTATAAATGTCACCTAGGTCGATAACAGTCAGCAAAAAAACCTGCAAAAAAACTTAACTGTATATACAGGTTTTTTACCTGCAGGTATTTTGAATAAAAGCATGCAGGTTTTTTTTCCATCTGAAAAGTCAGCGAAAAGCCTTCAGGAAAAGTGCAGGTATTTCGGACAAAAATATGCAGGCAGGATGCAGGTTTTTTAGTCAGCAAAAAACCTTCAGGAAAATTGCAGGTTTTGTTTGTCCGAAATACCTGCAGTTTTCCTGAAGGTTTTTTTTAAAGGTTTTTTGCTGACTTTTTTACTTGGGAAGGCCTTTGTCATCGTTGTATGATGCATAAACACCTAATGTCCAAATGTCAGGTTAAAATTTCACCTTGTGAAACGTGTCAAAGTTCCCAACATAATTTCTTGTTTTGCCCTAAAAACAAAGCAAAAAGCTCCCCTCTTAACGAACCCAAATCCGAAACTGACCAGAAAATAATATTATCTTCCGTTATGAACTCTCAGGATAAACCCGGTAATTTTGTAACGCTGTTACAAACAGCAAAAGTTGAAATACAAGGTAATGGTTCTCAAAAAGTCATGGCTATGCTATTATTTGATTCAGGTAGCCAGAAATCTTTTGTACGCAGTGATCTAAAGCAAGCTTTAAAATTAAAAACCATTCGAAAAGAGAAACTTTTGATCTATACCTTTTCTAAACGCCAACCCGAGGAAAGGATTTACGAGGTAGTAGCCCTTAAAATTAACAGCCAATTTCCTCCTTATCAATCTATCAACATCGAAGCTCTGGCTTCAGATGAAATAACGGGCGCCGACATATACGCGAACATAAATCCCAGACTCATTCAAAGCATCCTCCCTGCCAGTTGTTTAATTTCTGACTCGTATGAAAAAACAAACCTTCAGATTCAAATACTACTCGGAGCAGATTACTTGTATAATGCTATGTCAGGCGAAGCAAGAAAAATACAGAAAAATCTCTATCTCCAGCCAACATTGTTTGGAGACACTTTAATAGGTCAAATATTTAACCCCGAAGATATGAAACAGATGTGTGCATTGCATGTATCAAGTAATGCAATACAGAATGATTTAAAATCTCTTTGGGAAATAGATTCCCTTTTAATGCCGAATGAGTCACCGGAAATGAAACCTTCGGATACTTTATGTAATTTCGGAAAGGAATTAACAATAACAAATAATCGTTATGAATGTCCTTTGCAATGAAAATCCCAAAAAATGAGGGAAACTCTTGGCAATAATTTTGAGGTTGCAAAAAAGAGATTTGCTAATTTAGAAAAAATATTTAACCACGATGAGTCTTTATTTGACAGATATAATGCAGGTATGAAAGAACAAATTCAGGCCGGAATTATAGAAATGTGTTCTGATGAATGTTTTATAGGTTACGTAATGCCTCATAGAGAAGTATTACGAGATAGCTCATCTAGCACGAAAACTAGAATAGTTTATGATGCCAGTAGTAAATCAGGTACCAACGCTAGCCTAAATGAATGTCTTGTTTCAGGAGAAAATTTGAATCCTAATTTGATTGATGTCATATTGAAATTTAGAGAACATAAGATTGCATTTTGCGGAGATATAGCTCGGGCATTTTTGCAAATCGAAGTTACTAAATCTGACAGAAATTATTTGTGTTTCTTATATTATAAAAACTGCGACAAAACTTTACCAGTAACCATGTATCATTTCAATAGACATTGCTTTGGAGTAACTTGTTCACCTTTTGTTTTAGCTGCTACTATTAAAACACATATTAAAAAATATAAAGAAAAGCATCCTCTTGCATATGAAATGTTAAATGAATCATTATATGTAGATGACTTATTTTATGGAAGTTCCACGATTCAAGATGCTTTTACCTTATCTTCTGATGCTGTTTCAATCTTGAAAGACGCGAACATGAACATGAGGAAATTTGATACGAACTCCAAAGAGTTAAAAAATGTATGGCTAAATTCTAATTCCGATATTGAAACTAACGAACACTCTGATAATCATCTAAAAGTGTTAGGACTTGTTTGGAACAATTTAGATGACACACTAGGTATTGACTTGCATTCTTTGTTGTCAAACTTAAATGAAAATGAATGCACAAAAAGAAACGTGCTTCATACTGCAGCAAAATTATTTGATCCTTCCGGATTTATTTCCCCCTTCTTAATTCGAATAAAATGCCTTCTGCAAGAACTATGGCAGCTTGGCATTGGATGGGATGAAGTATTTACAGGACAAATTAAAGAAAATTTCCAAAATTGGTGTAAAGAAATTAAAGATTTACAAAATTTAAAGATTCCTCGTTACTATTTTCCTGATCAAATTGTGATAGATAATCAAGATATACAGTTACATGTATTTTCAGATGCTTCCTTGAAATCTTTTGGAGCTGTGGCTTACTTGCGATACAAAACATCGAAAGGAAAATTTCAGACTAGTTTTGTAATCTCGAAATCCAGGGTAGCACCAATTAAAAAATTAATCCTTCCTCGGCTTGAATTGATGGGTGCTATAATCGCTTCCCGAATAGTGAAACATCTCAAGGGAATTTTTAAGGACATTAAAAAGGTATTTTGTTGGAGTGATTCGACGATTGTTCTCCACTGGATTAAGGGTTCAGCATCTAAATACAAACAATTCGTTGCTAATCGAGTAATAGAGATTCAGGAAACCACTGATCCCATTTCTTGGAAGCATTGCAGTGGAAAACATAATCCAGCAGACCTATTAACTAGAGGGTTATCCAGTAGGGACTTGATCACCTTCATCAAATGGTGGCATGGTCCTGAATGGTTAAGGGATGCGGAAAACCTTTGGCCTAAGGTAAAGGAATTTGAGAACGAATTGGTAAATTCTGAAGTTACATCGGAATATAAATCCTGCGTTATAGTTAGCTCTGCTATTGTTCAAGAAAAAATCCTGGATCCGGGCAAATTTAGCTGCTTGCGTAACTTGTTAAGAGTGACTGCTTGGGTAGTGCGTTTCGTAAACGCACTCAAAAGGAAAAACGCCGAAAAAGGTCCTCTTACATCTGACGAACTCACTAACGCGGAAATGTTTTGGGTGAGGATAACCCAAAATGATTCTTACTCTAATGAAATAACCTGCTTGAAAAATAATAAATCTTTGCCTAGAGACTCTAAACTATTATGTTTAAATCCATTCCTCGACAGCAACGGTATCCTGCGAGTCACAGGAAGGCTAGGTAAATCGACCCATTTATCTACATTTGAAAAACATCCTATTATACTCCCTTCCAAGACTAAGTTAACCGAATTACTAATTTGGGATTCTCATAAAAGAGTTTTCCACTCTGGTGTGTCTCATACATTAGTGCAAGTACGTGAAAAATACTGGATTTTAAAGTCCAGACAAACAATTAAATCTGTTCTCAGCAAATGCACAATATGTAAAAGATTCAATTCTTCTCCGGGAACTCAAGTGATAGCACCACTTCCAGATATTCGAGAGGAACAGTCGGCTCCATTTACTATTATTGGAGTTGATTTTGCCGGTCCCCTGTTTGTGAAAGACACTAATGCTAAACAGTACATTCTACTGATAACTTGTGCGGTGACAAGAAGTGTTTATCTCGAATTAGTCGGCGATATGACTACTGACACTTTTCTACTTGCTTTTCGACGCTTCATTTCTCGACGAGGTTTGTGCTCTGTGGTGATCTCCGATAATGCCCGCACATTTAAACGTGCAGAACTGGAAATCAAACGAATTTGGAACATTCTGAATCATCCTGACGTGAAAAACTTTTACTCGTTCAACGGAATAAAATGGCAGTATATCGTAGAAAGAGCCGCCTGGTGGGGTGGTTTCTACGAAAGAATGGTGCGTACTGTGAAAACTGCCTTACGAAAAACACTTGGCAAATCATGTCTCACTGTTGAGCAGTTGCTTACTGTTCTCATTGAAATTGAAGGCATGATTAACTCTCGACCAATAACTTATGTAGGCAGTGACACAGAGGAACCAACTGCTTTAACTCCTGCACATTTTCTTTTAGGAAAAAGAATAACATCGTTGCCCTCTGTAAGACTTCGCCTTGATTCAAATCTCTCTTCTAGGAAATGTTTGATGAAATCCTTTAATTATCGAGAACGATTAATGAGATTCTTTTGGACCAGGTGGAAAAATGAATATCTGCTGAATTTAAGATCAGCCCATTCAAGTTTGGTTAAGAATTCTTCCCCATTTAAGGTCAATGATGTAATATTGATTAAAGATGATCATTTGCCTCGAAGTTTTTGGAAATTGGGAAGAATCATTGAATTAGTTCCAGGAAGAGATGGCAAGGTGAGGGCTTGCAAGGTAAAAACTGAATCTACAATAATAAAACGTCCAGTACAACTTTTGTACAATTTGGAAATCCAGGACTGAAATGTGTATAGTGTATGTCCTGTGAACTTTAACGTCATATGTTTAATCTATTGAATATTGTGAAATGTATAATATTTAGTAATTTGATAATGCTTGTGTTTTCATGTTTTTTATTTTCTTACCAGGTAACTTGTGAATATAATTAAGAATAATTTACAGTTGGAATTTTTCATGAACCCCCTTGGTTCATCCAGGGGCAGGATGTTGGAAATGGATGCAGTCACGTGGTTTGCGCACGTGTTCTCTGAGCTCAGATGTCAGAACCACGTGGTGTGCTGTAAAAGGATATTAATTATATTTGTTCCAGATTACAAGTCAGTCGAAGTTTGATGTTACTCTCGATCGGTTAGCTTCCAGGCTAGCTGCCGAATTCATCATATTCATGGAATTTTCAGTCTAATTCTTGGTGTTGATCAGTTGGCTGCTTCCAGGCTGCAGCTGGATTCACGAAATTTACCCGAATTCTTGTAATACATTAATTACGGAATGTTTCTTCTTGTAATTATTAATCATGAAGTGTTTATCTTGGAATAACTTTGATTAATAAGTAGAAATTTAATCCTTATCGTTAGTTTTTTGTTGTCAATAAACTCTTTAAAAAGACAACTTGATTCGGAATTATTCATGGCACCTGGACTCGATTTATTAGTTAATTTTGATTAGACTTTTAGTTCTAGGAAGCAAAACCATAAATTTGCTTAATTCATAAAATTTACAAAGTGCATTAAAATGTGTTATCAATGAAAAAAACTCCATTTAAGGTATAATTACAAATTTCCGTAGCTAATTTACAGAATTAAATTCCTAAAGAATAATTGAAATATCATGTATTTTAAATATCGAGAATCTCAGCTATATAAATAAAAGTCCTCCAGACTATAATATTTAAAGTATGAATTACATGTACTTTTAAACAGACAGAAATGAGATAAGAACTTCATAGAGTTTGTTTTTCTCCTAACAAATTTTTATTTATAAATATCCCTTTACTGTCAAGTATTTGAATAGAAACTGAGTTGTTCAATTTCAGCAGTTCTATAAATACATTTTATACACAAATAAAAACATGCACATTTTTTAACGGATCATCTTTCCCATCACGCTGGGAAACATTTATGAATCAACACTTAATTCAGACCAGGGATTCCCGTTTCACTGCTATCTCGATCAGTTTGAGCTCACCCCGTAATTCGACGGTCTCAGATCTTTCCTTCAGAAAAAAATATGTATTTACTCATCTCGGTAATCTCATATCGAGTGACAGCTTGAGGCATAAAAAGTAGATTGCGTTACATTTGCTTCATACTATATATTTCCATTTGGGATAGTAGAAATACGCTGTCAGATGAGAAGAATAAATAGTAACGAAAAACTAATTTCCACTTCAAAAGAATCCAATGCCTTCATGAAGAAGAGGGGGAGAAATCGAAAACTTCAGTAATCGTATTTTCAGCTTGGAGAAAGAAGCAGCGTTGGAGCTCGCTGCTTGAGTGGCAGACAACTGGTTAAACTGGAAAAGGAAAAAAAAAAATGTTTCGGCTTCGGCTCAAAACTGTTTACATTCAGGTCATGAGTCCGGTATTTCTTTTCCAGTTTTTTATTTGGGAATCTTTTATTCTTTTCTGCAATGAAGTGGAATTCCCATTTCCAGCTCTGACCATCTCGGATTAAGGAAAGAGAAAGGTAATATTTTGGTAACAGATCTGGAACCACATTTCGTTTACAATGTCGAGAAAAAAAATATTCTCACGTAAGGAAAAAATTTCATAAAATTGCAACGTTACCTTTAGGAGTCGTGATAGTAATAAAAGTGTGATTGTTTATTGAAACTGGAAATACACATGAAGAACAATCACTGAACAATCAGATATAATGTTGTTCTTTTCAAGTATTATATAGGAATCTTATGCTGATACACTGCTTAAGAATGCAGAGAATATGAAATAGAGTTTTTTTTAAATGAGCAAGAAACATTTTTTTAAATTTCAAAGCTAATAAACTTTATTTAATCTAATGGAAAATCAGAATAGTTTCCAACAAGGATGGACATGTATTTTAACTAAAGAACATGTGCATTTACATTGGTTGGTATTACGGTAACCATCTGTGTATTGCATTAGTTTTGTATTTATTAAAATCAAAGATTAAATTCCCGTTTCATATACTTCACTTTATCGTTATATAAAATCTGAACAAACATTCTAAAGCATGTTAAAAGTTGAATTCGGATATTGTTTTGATAAAATAAATAAATTGGCTGTAAAATCTGTTTATTAAAGGTTACTTTCTGTGTAGTTTATGGTTTTACTTAGAGACGCTTGAACTTTTAAAGTGGCAGGCGCAAGTTTTTATTAGATTTACAGTCATGCTATTTTAGTATTTCTTCTGTTCTTTATTTAACTTGAAAATTGTATATGCAATTCTCAAATGCGGTCTGACTTAAAGCTGCAGCCATAGAATGAAGCTAAATTACAATTAAGAGTATTTAATATTTAAATAAAATCTTCCTAATTATAATTTATTCCTCCCGCAAATACTAATGTTAAGCCATAATTTTATTAATCAATATAAAAATAAACCAAATTATTATCACATTTTTTGTATCTGGAACTCATTGATGTATTTAAATAATACATTTAATACCTACTTAATACTTAATAACTTACATCATTTTACGAAGATTTAGTGACCAGACAATATTCCGACATATATTCAATTATTAATTCCACCTCTTTTCCAAATGAAAATTTCTAGTATTTTTCATTTCCTACAAGAAAAAGAAGACAGTAAACGAAGTAAATACGTCCTTATCTCAGAAAAACCATGCTCCGTGAAACACCCCATTTGCTTTCAACCCAGTTCCAACACCAGTAATTCACCTTCTCCCTAATATCCGGAAGTACCCAACGGCAACATTTCTTCCCTCTCTTTATTGAAACGTCATATGAAATTAAACAAGACGAAAACCCCTAGAAGAATAGTCTAGAAAGCCCCCTATGCGATGCTACCACAGACAGAGAAGGTCACAGGGGAAGACCGCAGTGAAATAACTGCGGTCTTCCCCTGTTGCAACTTTTGAAAAGTTCATAGTCCCCACCACCTCACTGTCAAGCCGTAATGAAAATTGATTTCTGGATTCCTGTTTTTCCATTCTAGGTTCCTTTCTTTTATTTCTCTTTTTTTTCGGATGCTCAAGTAGATAAAGTTAAGTGTGAAATGAGCAGTCTGAACAAGTATCCTGAAAAAAAAGGTTTTCGCTTCCACCTTCCCCTCCTAAGCTGTGGTAAAGCTCTTTTAAAGTCCGTTTTGAACAGTTACAGATTATTTTTGTTGCATTCTTTGTTAGACAACTTTACCTTTCTAATAAAATTTTCTGTTAAAATCCGTAGCGCACTTGAGATTTCATCTTTAAAGCAAGATCTCCAAAATAGCATAACACATAAT
The DNA here is from genome assembly GCA_013235015.1 of Araneus ventricosus. Classification (NCBI taxonomy): domain Eukaryota; kingdom Metazoa; phylum Arthropoda; class Arachnida; order Araneae; family Araneidae; genus Araneus; species Araneus ventricosus. Next base: position 290,938 of record BGPR01000290.1, read on the forward strand.
TATTAATCTATTTGCACAACAACAATTTACTGTTTCATTTGAAAGAATATTAAGAACATAAAAATATGCATCTGTTATTCAGTATTTAGATCTTTTATTCAATGTTTTTCGTCCCACTATACATTTTCTGATTATTTTTATTTTAAATTTTGATATTTAATTAGATCACTTTTATTCTGAATTTTTCGATACACTAAACAATAAATTTTATATGCTAATTTTTTAGTAAACATTTATGTTCCTGCACTGACCCTTTTAAAAAAGTTCATCATATCTGTATTCTTGCTATTTTATATTTAGCCCTTGAAAGTTATTCATAAATCTTGTCGCAAAGAAGACATTCTGTAAGTAAAGGGACAATATTCGAGGAATGTAATCTGCTATGTCTTAAATAAATAAAAAATAATTAGTTGGAAAACGATTTGGAATGGATATTGTTGACGTCGGTGGAAGTACATATAGTGAGTTGTATAAAATTTTAATAAATTTTTGAAACACTGTTTTATTTGTAACTTTTATTTTTTATTAATTATTTCTTCCAAAATCTTAATAGAACTTTTGAAATATTTTATACTGCAATTAATTTTTTGAAGAAGTCTGTTTCAACAAACATTTGCTTTTTAATGCTTCTTGTTTTTAATATGCATTTTTTTAGATTTTTGCTCAATACACGCATTCAAAGGATGCATGACTATAAATAATACATAAGCATTAATTTCAGATACTAAAAACATTTTCAAAGATATTATTTAAATCAGCATGCCGTTACATAAATAAAAATAGGTTTTAAGAAGAGTTAGTGCTTTAAAAGGATCGATATTTTTTATACTGCAGAGTATAAAAATGTGAGGAAAACTCCTCTTAACTTCTTATATGTTTTATATGTAGTTCACTAACTGATTCTTTAGATGCAGAAACATTAACATGTTTTCCAATAAAAACGTTTCCTATCATTTTCCTTTTGTTTCACTAAATCAGCACGAAAACTGTCAATTTCAAGAAGGTTCATCAAAACTGAGGCTCATATTACAAGCTTTATTTGTCTTTACAACTTTGGAGTAAAGAATAATAACTTAATTTTTTCTTGTTATTACCTGGCTGCATTTTGCAACGAATTTTTAAAGGTTGACCTTTAAAAATTCGTTGCATGTTTTTTTAAAAAACATTGTTTCCTTTAATTTGCTTCCAAATCCAACCATCAGGAGTACCACCATTTATTGGTATACAGGGTGTTTCAAAAATATCTGCCGAAATAAAAGCGTACGACAGGCATAGAGCAGCAAGTCATTTTCTCTATAGAACATTGAGTAGCAGATGTAAAGGGAATACGCTACAGGGGACTCTTTGTCAGTGAATTAAGTGAAAGAAAAGGTTAAACCAAATGAAATGCATAATAGAGATTAAATGAAATGAAATTTACAATAGCACAACAAGACAATTGCATGAATAACAGCACAACAATTTAAAATCGTATGCGACATGATAGATACAATAATGGCAAGTACAAAGCAGTTTCCATAACAAACCTTTGGAATGCTTAAAATAAGTGTTCAAAGGGCTTGCAGTCTCAGGTTGAAGACACTTTGAATGTTGTTGCTCATGAAAGTGAGTTTTTGTGTTATTGTAAATTTGTATTCCATTCAATATGTGTTGTACAATTAATCTGGTATATCTTTTTCTTTTACTTAATTTGCTGATAAGCAACCCGCTGTAGGGAATCCCTTTGCATTTCCTCCCCCATGTTCTATCGTGAAAATTACTTGTTTCAGTATCCCTGACCTACCTTTTTATATTTGACAGATATTTTTGAAACACTTCGTTGAAAAACAATATGCGGGAGTGAAAGCATATTGTTTCTTTGTTAAATTAAAAAATTAACAATGGCTTTTAAAAAATTAACAATTAAAGCGGCAATAACTTGGTCATCTATCTTCGTACTTTAAATCACCCGTATAACAGCAAAGTTCATATTCCGAACTTCGATTTTTTTTCTCGAAATATTGACCATATTATCAGGACCTTCTCATTTATTTAAAGTTTTCTGCTGAGAATAATTTTTCGTTAATATTATAACACAAAAATTTGTAAAGTTACACAACATATTTTTATACAGTAAGAGGTAGACATTTTAGAAAATCCGAATTAAAATGTCTTTTATAGGCATGGAGTAAGTGTTTATCTTATATTCACATAAAAACTTTTCAATTGTGATTATTCTCTATGTGGAAATTAAGAACCAAGAATGGAATCATACCAATATTTCCAATAAACAAATATTATCGAACCTGACGCATGTGACACAACAAGTCTCATTTACATATACACATAAAGTAAAGGTTCAAGAGTTGATTTTATTTTTAGGATTAAGACTATTTACCCCATGGAAATAAATAACAGTTCTAATTAAAGTGAAATAAAAGAATCGGCTGATATCCTCAAAGCAAGAGACATAATTTACAAAAAAAATCTCTATTTCCTTTCACAACAAAATATACCTCTTACAAATTACTACCAAAATCCAAACTCGAGACGATAAATTACAAACATCTTTTATTCTATCTTCCTTAAAATAAACTTTCCAATTTTGAAGTGGAGAAAAGGAATCGTTTGCTCATTTATATTGCTAACGCATCGAAAATAAGATTTCCAAGGCCATTGAACCGAGAATTATTCATTCGCAGCTAGTGTCGCGCCGTCGAATGTTGTTCCAAAATACTTTTGATAGAGAGCAAATAAGAACATCGAAAAGGAGATTTAGAAAAAGAATTTTTAAATCTGCCTCTCTATTTGAGTCGTAACATGGAAAAACAAATACGAAAAAAAAAACACTTATAGTTTTTGCTCTTCATTCAGAAAAAAAGGGACTTTTATTCATTCTTATCTTGTCGATTGCAGACTTCCTTAATGAAAAATGCTATTTTTTATTCATTTCTCTGCAAGAATTTCATGCCAAGAAATGTGAAGAAATATCAATAACTAATGCAACTGCAAAATAATATAGTTTGCATAAGGAGACAGTCAAGGTTTGCTGTTTGTATTTCGTATTCATGAGAAATTTCGTTTCTGTTTTTGAAGCGTGAATATTAAGTTTTTCTTCTCTACTTTTTAGTATATGCTTTACGTTAACAGTTATAAATTGACTAAATTTTAATGAAAATATTATTTAAAAATTGATTAAATTAATTAATCAAACATTAATAAAAATTCTTAGTATTATATATGAAGGCGCATATGCAGCTATTTCTAATGTAATACAGATACAAATAATAGATATACTAAACAAAAATTCAAATTAATAAAGAAAGAAAAGTATAGATAAGAAACAGCAGATTTAAACATAAACGGTGACAATACATCTTTTAGCGCACTAACGCAACAGCCTCAAGTGATTGCATCAACAGAAATTAAAAACAATTAATATTTTTTAAAAATTAATTTAGAAAGTAAAAAATGGTCAAAAAGGAAGAAATGAATGAGAAATCGAATGGCGAACTCTATCAAAGACCACTCGCCATAAAGATTCCAAATTAGACAAGATTTTCTGTCAAGGGTAAGATTATAAAATCATAAGTATACCCCTTGTGGCCTGAATCCTGTCCAATATCAATATGAGAAACATTCTGAAAGATCAAGATGCAAAATCCTTAATGTATAATCAAAAGATACTAGAGAGTGTGTTAAATTTAACACTCTCTGCCGAATTTTTAGATGAAAAACAAGCGACGCCAAAGACACAGGAAGCAACAAAGAATTAGAAGCTAATCTATGAAGAAAAATTCTAACTAATTAATCAGAATAAAAAACTAATATTTAAACAGTTATAACAAATAAAAATCAGAAAAAACATTAATATATATTAATTAGAAATATTTTTCATACTTCTTTTTAAAAAACTATTAACATTAGTTAAAGAATTTGGGAATCCGTTGTCTTTAAGAATATTCTTTAAATTATCTAAAGCTTTAACTAAATTTGAATGGTTATTACATATGCTATTTATTCTATTAATTTGAGAAAAAATGGAATTCCTTAAAATTTTATAATGAAGATTTGTATGAAAATTACAAAGTATTATAGCCTTAAAATTAAATTCTTTTCTTTTATCAAAAATACCGACAGAGACTCCTGAATTTAATATTTCAATTTCCATATCTAAAAAATTGTTGTTTAATTGTTGTTTCAATTTCCATATCTAAAAAATTGTTTGATTGTTTATTTCTGTATTAGTTTTGTTCAATTTAAGCTCTTCTGGATAGCATTTATAGATGGACTTAAAATTATCTTAATTAAACACTATAAGGTCATCAATAAAACGAGAACCATAAATAATTTCATTTTTAATTAAGTCTCTCTCATATGAGTGAAGAAATATATTGACCAATGCACTAGAAACTCTATATCCCGTAGGAATACCAAAAACCTGCTTATGTAGTTAATTCCTTTAAAGAGATATTTTTCACATATATTAACTCTGCATATTTCAAGCCATTTATTTTTATCAATTAAATCAGTGTTTAGGTATAAATCATATATATTTGAGCATACTTCTATTAGTTTATTGTGTGGGAGGTTAGTAAATAGATTTTCAAAATCAAATGGATTAATGTTATAAATTATATTATCCCCAGGTAGCACAACATATTGCTCGATATTGTACAATATTATACAATATTGTACAATATTATACAATATTGCTAATATTGCTTGATAGCGCACAATATTGTACAATATCTTTGTGCTACTAGGGTCTTTGATAAAATTTAAAATTTTAGTGTTGTTATCTATAATGAAGTTCTCTTCTTCTTTGATTCTTTTAAGAATAATTTTTAGAAATTTAAAAAAAAAATTACTTAAATGATTGTTGTAAATTCCAGTACTACAAGTAACAAATCTGAATTTTAAAGGATTTTTATGAAATTTAATAGTAGGGAAAAGGTAAGGATAATTTAGATTACTGATTTTAATTTTGGTTTTTTTAGCTAGTGCAATAATTCTCTTATCCAGTTCTTTTTTTCCAAATTTAATTATTTGATATGTTTTATTTGAGTTATATTCATTAAGTAGAGTTTCTTTGAAGTGTAATTTACACATTAAGCAAAAATTATTTCCTGCCTTATCTACTGTGGTTAATTTATCTTTAATGAATTCAATTTCTTTTTCAAGATGCTTGTTGAAAAAAATACCTCTATTAATATTTATATTATTATTTTTATAAATTCTATTTTTGTTTCCAATAATATACGTTGTTTCCATTCGCCAAATCCCTCAATTGGCCAATGATATTTCCTGGCTATATTTGCAATGAAAACATCCAAGTCTCGATTAATGGAATTGATCACTCTAATTTGACTAACTTTATTTCTTAACCTAAATTTAGTTCCCTTACTGTCTCTAAGATATTTAGATTTAACAATATTCAAATTATCCGTGATATTATGTCCCTTATCTATATCAATATATTCCCTAAGATCTGCTTCATTACAAAAACAGTGTGAATTGTTTATTTCATTTAAATTTTTACAATAATAGTTATAGTTACAATTTTGTTTTTTGAGTGTTCTTGAATATTTAAATGCAGTAGAAATAATAGAAATATCTTTAACAGGAAAGAATTTATTATTATCATGAATAATTTCAGGCAACTTTAATTTTTCGAAGAAGACATCAAGAAAATTAACAACACAATATTCTTTTTTCTCAATTTTGTTAACCCTAAATAGAAGTTTATTATTAGAAATACCCAGTTTAAACTTTACCAGATCTAAAAAAAACATTTTTTATGTTAATATCATAAAATTTTAATTCCTCAAATTTATTATTAAAAAACCATTTAATTCTATTATTTCTAAGTTTAAATATAAAATGTTTAATTTTATTTATATTATCCCAGTTGTGGTTAAGATTACATAATCCCTGAATTTCATCCATTATAATATATCCAACTTTCCACTTTTACCACTTCCTCTTTTTGATCTAAATTTCTTATTGTTTGCTGTGTTTAAAAAACCTTTAAAAATATTGAATTTATTATAAATACAAATTTTGTTAAATTCACTGTATCCCTCACCATTTAATTTGCTGCTAAGTCCATATGGGAAAAGAGTTTTTAGGCTGCATATGAATAAATTTTCAAGATCAAGTCTTTTATGTAGGTCAACTGTGTTATCCTCTAGGATGCAAATAACTATGTTTTCAAAACTGTGTTCCTGGAAATGAATAAGCTCATAATCATGTGAATTGTTATTTCTAAAATTCTTAATTGCCGATCTATGCCCATTAATTCTAATACTTAATTCTGTACAAGTTTGACCAATATATTTAAGATTACATTCTTTACATTGAATTAAATAAGTAACATTTTTAATTTTACAGAATGACATTAGTTCTTTATTATCAAAATTTAATTGCATCTCACATGCTGACGGACATGTCCTACATCTAATATTACCAAATTTCCTAAATTTTTTTAAATGATCCGAGTTTAAGACATGCGCAAGTAACTTTTTATCCGTGGACACTCCCTGCTCAAAGCATTCCACAGTGCCCCTTGTTAAAGCGCGCGACGAGCCATCCGCTATAAAATCATTATTATATAAATCTGGCATAGTAAGAATGTAAATCGAAACAAAGGTAGACTATTTCCCATATCAACAATTTTGACTAGACCCCCGCCACCAAGAGAAAAGCACTATATAATCGAACCTTAAGAAAAGATATATAAGTAGTTATTGACTAAATACTAAATATTGCATTAAAAATAAATAAAATAATATAAATAAAATATAACAACACTAAAATTTTAAATTTTATCAGAGATAATAAAATTTATAACATTAATACATTTGATTTTTAAAATCTATTTACTAGCCTCCCACATAATAAACTAATTGAAGTATGCTCAAATATATATGATTTATACCTAAACACTGATTTAATTGATAAAAATAAATGGATAGAAATATGCAGAGTTAATATTTGTGAAAACTATCTCTTCAATGGAGTTGAATACTATAAGCAGGTTTTTGGAATCCCTATGGGATGTAATTACTCTAGTGCATTGGCAAATATTTTTCTTCACTCATATGAGAGAGACTTAATTGAAAATGAAATTATTTTTGGTTTTCGTTTTATTGATGACCTTTTAGTGTTTAATTAAGATAATTTTAAGTCCATCTATAAATGCTATCCAGAAGAGCTTAAATTGAACAAAACTAATACAGAAATAAACAAATACAATTTTTTAGATATGGAAATTGAAATATTAAATTCAGGAGTCTCTGTCGGTATTTTTGATAAAAGAAAAGAATTTAATTTTAAGGCTATAATACTTTGTAATTTTCATACAAATCTTCATTATAAAATTTTAAGGAATTCCATTTTTTCTCAAATTAATAGAATAAATAGCATATGTAATAGCCATTCAAATTTAGTTAAAGCTTTAGATAATTTAAAGAATATTCTTAAAGACAACGGATTCCCAAATTCTTTAACTAATGTTAATAGTTTTTTAAAAGAAGTATGAAAAATATTTCTAATTAATATATATTAATCTTTTTTCTGATTTTATTTGTTATAACAGTGTAAATATTAGTTTTTATTCTGATTAATTAGTTAGAATTTTTCTTCAAAGATGGAGCTAGGTGCTAGCTTCTAATTCTTTGTTGCTTCCTGTGTCTTTGGCGTCGCTTGTTTTACATCTAAAAATTCGGCAGAGAGTGTTAAATTTAACACACTCTCTAGTATCTTTTGATTATACATTAAGGATTTTGCATCTTGATCTTTCAGAATGTTTCTCATATTGATATTGGACAGGATTCAGGCCACAAGGGGTATACTTTTGATTTATAATCTTAGCCTTGACAGAAAATCTTGTCTAATTTGGAATCTTTATGGCGAGTGGTCTTTGATAAAGTTCGCCATTCGATTTCTCATTCATTTCTTCCTTTTTGAGCATTTTTTTTACTTTCTAAATTAATTTTTATGTGTTTTAAATATTAATTGTTTTAAACTTCTGTTGATGCAATCATTTGAGGCTGTTGCGTGAGTACGCTAAAAGATGTATTGTCATCGTTTATGTTTAAATCTGCTGTTTCATATCTATACTTTTCTTTCTTTTTTAATTTTAATTTTTGTTTAGTATATCTATTATTTGCTTTATGTTAACTCATACATCACTTTTCTACGTTTTCTTATTTTATGTCTTTTACATTGTTTTGCCTACTTGTGATATAAATTGTTTCTTCACCGGAAATGTATCTCGCCTGAAATCGCCTACAATAGAATGCATTTAAAAAGGACTGATGAGTGTCTGAAGATGGTTTCTTACTTTTAAGGTATTGAATGAAATTCGATGTTAGCTTGTAATTTTCAATTTTATGCAAAACCAATTTAAATAACAATTCTCATAAAGATTGTTTTAGGAATTTCGAAATATAATATTAATTAGGTAACAAAAATTTAGCATCTTATCAGCTTCAGTCTTCATACGCAGTAGCTTAATTTAGTTTTGAAATAGTAAATAATGTGAAATATTTTTTCAGATAAATGAAATATTAGAAGAATCCTCTTATGTTTATTGCAATATTTTATAAAAATAAGGTTTTTATATATAACTATTTTTAAATATTTTTGCATTGTCATGTTATAGAAAAGTACCTCAAAATTAAAGCAATTATTTTTAATTTCCACGGTAAAAATACTATGTGATATTGCAATGGAACTAAAACTTTTATAGTATTGAAAACATGTTACTTTAGTTTGATAAAATATAGGGTTTAATTTTTTTCTGTACAAAGAACAATAGCTAAAAATAATTCCTTTCTTCCTAATGTATTTACTTAAATATAAATCACTACTACGTTAATGAAGCCGTTGTCTGGAATAAAAAATCATTAACATAAAGGTAACAAAGTCGTATAAGATGAAGGTTTCAGAGCATCATTTATCGATTTTTGTTTATCTTATTAATGACAGATTAACTTTTAAATAATTGTACAATATAGCAAAATAGATGTTATACATAAATACGTGACATATCTCAAAATTGATGGGAAGAAATCAAGTTAATGTTAAGTCTTGTTGTTACACCTGAAAGTTAAACAACCAATTATTAAAGTTTGACCATAATAAAAAGATTTGTCATCAAATTTCTTCTGGCTGTAAACAAGGCGTTATTTTTAAGATTCCAAAAAGGTAAAATAAGGATGAAAAATAATTTAGCCTGAGTACTATACAGGCAATTGTTCTCAATTACAAATGATGAATATTTTCTAAAAGTATGCAAAAAAATCAATTTAGTGTTGTCTTGTTTTACTGAGCTAGACATTAAAAAGAAAGAGATGCAAGCGGTTCAAAAGAGGGTCAATAACACCACAAGCTCGGAACAAACGAGATATCAACTCCTTTTCAGCCGAAAGCAAGCTCTCTACAAGGAACTGTCCCTCAGAGCCAAACAAACATCCTTGAATAACTTCTCAACGCAGACGAAAGATCCATACGGAATCCCATATAAATCCATAGTCAAAGACAATCTCCCCCATCAAACCTTTTCAAGATTATGAACCAGCCGGAAGAAAGCAACTCCCAGTTCTTCGCAAACAGTCTTCAAGAGCTCTATCCACAAACCCCTATCCCCTTCCAACGCCAGCCTCAAAACATAACAGCCAGAGAAGACGCCTTTACCAAAAACGAAATAGCCCGCATCATGAAAAAAAGTTCCAATTAAAAAAGCACCTGGGTATGACGGAATAGACTTTACTGTACTCAAAACCATCTTTAGAACCCACCCAGAGATTCTCATCACATTTTACAACAAATGTCTGTCACTCCAATGCTTCCCCAACCCACTTAAGACTGGAGTTATGGTTCTTTTCTTTAAAAAAGGGAAAAACAAATAGGACAATAAATCCTACCGCCCAGTCTCCCTCGTTCCAACTTTGGGCAAAATACTGGAGAAATTGCCTTTGGAACGACTCAACCACCACCTCAGAAGAAATAACGTTCAGCATCATAACCAGTACGGCTTCAGAACCAATAGATCTACTGAAAAAGCAACCCTTGACCTCCTCGATAAGATAAATTCAGCGAAAAACAGCAACCAACATGCCTTGATGATCTCCTTGGACATCAAAGGGGCATTTTGCCACTTGTAATACACCTCGATTAAAAACAGCTTCGAAAATCTGAAGTACCATAGCAGCACCCTCGAAACTCTTATAGATATTCTTTTCAATAGGAAAGTTGCAATAAATACCTCACAAGGCCCAGCAACAAAGATGCCCCCAAGCACAGGACCAGTTTTCTGGAACCTGGTGGCCGACAAAGTGCTCCGGCAAGACTGGTCCCAAGGGGTACACCTGAAGGCATTTGCAGATGACTTTGTCTTTTTGGTCAACGCCGTGACAAAACAGGAAGTCAAAAACCTGGCCAATAAGACATGGACCGACAAGCACAAACTTGAAATTTCACTGGAGAAAACTAATTACTTCCATATAAAAAGAATAGATCAGGACCAATATGGTACTTACAAATTAAAAGAGGACAAAAGAACATAAAAAGAGCATCAGTAATAAAATATTTGGGAGTATTAATCGATGATAAGCTTAACTTCGCGTATCACCTTTCAGCAATAAAGAACAAGTCCTTAATCCTTCACCAAGGGCTCAAGAATGTAGCCGGAACAAGCTGTGGACTCAGTGAAAACATCCGAAGACAGCTGCATCTAACGGTGGTGGAAAAGGTCATTCTCTATGCTTCAGCAGCATGGCCCCACAACAACACTGCCAGACAACAGAAACTCCTGTCTTCTATCCAAAGAAAGTTTCAATCACAATTCTCAATATCACAGGAGCGCTTCAGGTCATAGAAGGTATAATGACTCTTCACATTAAAGCCAAAATGCAATCAGCACTGGTAAGGGTAGGCCGAACGAGTAGAAATTGAGATTACGAAGGTATCCACTTCGACCATGAAAGCTATGAGCAGCCATCAGTACCATCAACAATACACCCTTCACTTTTTAGCCTGGAAGATAGAATGTCACATGGGGGACAAAGTCCTTTCAACAGAACGCAAACTAAAGTAAAAAAAGATGGCTCAAAGATAAACGATCAAACGGGCAGTGCTTTCTGTGCCATTGCAAACAAAGCCGTCACTAAAACCTGGAAGGCCAAGCTGAGCCTAACCAATACTGTATTCCAAGCAGAAATGCTAGCCCTCAAAGCAGCAATCGAGTGGGCCAACATTGCAAACGAAGAAGTAAACATCTGGAGGGACAACGAGTCTAGCCTCCAAGCTCTTAAATCCTTTTATGTAAAGACCAAAATCATTCAAGAGGCACAAATTACCTTTTTAGAAAATGCCAGAATCAGGCTCGGCTGGGTGAAAGCACACATAGGCATAAAAAGCAATGAAATAGCAGATACCTCTACGAAGGAGGCAACCACGGATGGAATTCCATCCAGCCTTCCATTCCCAAAAAGTTTCCTAAAGAAACAACTACTACAGCTCTTACTATCGCGTTGGCAAGCTGAGTGGGATAATGGTGAGACTGGCAGATCGGCTTACAGCATTATACCGAAAATATCAAACAAACAGCTGCACTAGTCCAGAGAATGCATCCAATTCGCCACTGGCCATGGGCCCTTCCCCAGCTGTCTCAAGAGATTCGGTATCCATTCTACAGACTACTGCGGATGTGGGGAAATAGGACCTTCTTCACTACGCAACGAGATGCCCACTTACTTTATCTTATCACCACAAGGAACCAAGCCCACAATTCATAGTTCATTAGTGGAAGAGCGCCCTATCCAGAAAACTCTCAAGACAAAATATAGATAATTTAATCACATTCCTAGCGACTAACGAAGACCTAATTAAAAGTCAAAATACAAAACCGTCACATACTCCAGCCTAGAAATAGATTCTTCCAAAGATTCACCTCTTAGAACCAGAAATTTGATGAATACCCAGTTGAGCAGCAGAGCACACTAGTTTAAAAACAGCAACCAGCCACCACCAATTATTCCGTAATTCATTCGAAAAATTCACCCTTCACATCACTGCCAACCCTGGAGTTACAATTCCAACAATCCCTCAGTATAAATAACAAAACAGAACGAAAACCAGTCCACGATTTTTAGGATGGTTGCGACAATAATTATCATTATAACCGGTTGTAATACATTATTTAATTCTTCTTTATCGTCGTATCAAACAACACTAACAGCCCCGAATCATGGAGCTGCAACTGTATGAAACAATGTAACTAAAGCATACATTCTACCTTTCACTGCACTCATATGATAACTCCTCTTGTAATATTTTATATTATACTCGGATTGTAACCCTCTAGGTGTTTTTAATTTTATTCTTCTTTGTTCATGGATAATTATGTTCCATTTTATGTGTTTTTATATCTCATGATGTAATTTATTTTTGCTTTTGATTTTCAATAAAGTTTCACACATTCTCATCGAACCGAGAACTCCGAGTTCGGAGGCATGCTGTAGTGTTATGTCTTGTTTTACTAGGGCAATATTTGAGTATATACAAGTGGAAGAACGTCATTTGTACGCTATCTTAAATTGTAATCATCGAAGTCAGCTGCATATTCTTGCTAAATTGTTTATGATTCGCATAATTTTATTTTGGAATCCAAATAATTTGAGCGCACACTAATGCATTTTATACTTTCAATGTAGGTGAATGAAAGCATGCATGTAAATAAAATGTCTAAATAAATATTTTCATCCAAGGCTAGATGCATCATTATTTTAAAAATATATTTAGCATAAAAGTTTTTCGTTCTGGAATTTCAAAGACCAGTGTATAAAATCGACTTGTATACCTCTTCCTTTTCACAGATGTGTTCGAAACGTTGATAGACATCTACAGTTCTTATATAATGACTAGATACTAAATATTATTGATCTAGATTGTTGCATTTTTTATTTTATGGAGTCACATATACATGGGCAGATAGACACCCAAATGGAATCATAAAACTGCTCTTTCTGACAATTCTGAAACACAGAATTTCCTCAAAATATCCAGGTGAGTTTCAGACGATTACAATACTATCTCTATATGCAAGTGATGGCGAACCTTTTTAAGAAGTAGGTCATATTTTGTTCATTTTGGCTCTCAATTTTAAAATCGTTTAACATTTTTTCGTTTCCTTTTGTTGTTCAAAATTTAATAATAAAAAATAATAATAGAATTGAATCATTAAACACTTCTAGATGCGTATGCCAAGGCTGCCAATTAGTTCAACATAACGAGCTGGTGCATCCCCGTTCTACGATGAGACAAATATGCGCGCCCAGTTTATGATTGACTGCCATGAGTCATACAAAGATGCAGCGACAGGATAGAAAATCGGTTCGCCAACGTCCACTACCCGCACTTGGAAATATTTTTTTTATAAATTCGACACTAGATATTTATACTTTATTTTTTATATTTTGATTGTCTGTTCTCTTTTATTTTTTTATTATAAAATTCTTAATATAAATAAAAGTCATTGTGGGTATGTATGTTCCACATCTCCTTCTAAACCATGGCACTGATTTCAACCAAACTTTGCATACTTATTAATTAAGACAAGGGAAAGATTACTGTCAACTTTTCAAAGCGCAAAAGTTATTTGAACAGTCAGTTAATTAAAAATTAACCGAAATCGTTTTTATGCTGTAAGTTCGAATCAAATTATACACCAAAAAATATTTTTATACCATCTTAAAGTTCAAACTTTTACCTTTTCAATGATACCAATCTTATATCTGTGACATTTTTCTTCAATTTTTATTAATTTTTGAAAATTTAATAAGGAGATGATGACACGCACTTGATTTTGAAATAAATCAAATTTAATGTGCGATTTTTAAATGATAAAATTTAATGTGTAATTACTTTACCATTATTTTTCCTGTTTATTTTTTTTCAAATATCGTTTGGCAATGTTTTCATTGCTTCTTAAAGAATTCTAAAGCTTATTTAATTAGATTAAAAAATCGCTGCAGTTAATATCACCTGTCATCTTTACCTTCGTTTCCTAAAAAATAATAAATAAGCAATATTTTAATTGAAAATATATAACTTTGAGTATTACGAGATTCGGAGTTGTGTTTTAACGATGCCCAAAAGAAAACTTAAGTTAATCGCTCAAATTCCAACAAAGGCAAAGATAGTAAAGCTTCTGTAAGCAGATGCAATAGATGTTTGACAACAGCACGCTCCAGAAATGTCGTTTAGAGGCACGAATTGGATTAATGTAAATCTTTGTAGCCTTAACCTCTGTAATTGGGAGGCTGTGTTTTTGAATGTTTATTGTACATATTTTTACGCACATGAGGTCTTAAAAACAAGATAAAGACCAATGTAAACTATTCAGTTCAAAAGTTAATTAAAATTTTAAGTAAGAGTTTGGCGTTTTACCGAATATAACTTCCGAAAATGTTATCTAACAAAAATTGATTTTACATCATATTTTTTTTAAAAAATTAGCTTTTCCGTGACAGTAATTTCATTTTCGTACAATTTTTTTCCCTCTAATTTTAATAAATTTCTCAAAATTAATTTTATACACAGTTTTTAGCATTATTTTTTTACTGTTGATGAACAAAAATGCACATATGAAGAACTGTTGCCAAAAAACATTAAAAAAATTCTGGAAAACACTAAAAGAAAAGTTTAAAAGCAGACAATTAACAATTTATACCAGGAAAACTTTTGATTTGGTTTATTTTCATGTTTTTTATTTATCAAAAAGTAATTTATCGTGTGCAAACATTCATTTAATTATGACCATGTGGTCACACTCTGAGCAGATGGTTTAGATACCTTTTTTCATTTTAAGAACATTAATAATTGTTTTTAAATTATGTGTCGATATTTAAGTGCATAAATTTTACCTTATTTCTAGATGCCATGCAAATGCTCAGTTCCTGCCTGAATTCTGTAAATGATGAAGGGGAAGCTAGTGAAAAACAAAATTCGACACTGAATTGAATTACACTGTCAAAATATAATGTATGTTCAATCTTAAAGACTAATGAAATTGTTAACTGAACAGCTTAAAAAATACCAGAACCTAGTCTTTATGGCGTTAAAATGTGAAAAAAACATTTGAAATGATATCTGTATTTTGGATAGGTTTATATTTTGTGACAGTTACAATTAATAAAATTTTACAAAATTTTTTTATTATTAAAATTACGAATTAATTAAAAATTAATTAAAACTCTTTGTATTACACAGAATGGCACATATGCAGCAAATTCTAATAAATAAAAATACAAACAGAAAATTAAAGAACATTAAAAAAGAAAAATTAGAAAAAAATATATATAAGGAACAGAAGAAGTAATCAATAATGATAAAAATACACCTTTATGCGCGGCCAATGCAGCAGCATCCAGTGATTGCATCAACTACATACCCGCCATAGGAGTTCTAAAATGGACAAATTTTCTGTCGAGGGTAAGACTTAATTCAGGGCCACAGGGGGTATATCCTTGACTTTGTAAGTCTTACCCTCGACGGAAAATTTGTCCATTTTAGAACTCCTATGGCGGGTGGCTCTTTGAAAAAGTTCGCCACTTGAGTTCTCTTCCATTTTTTTCCATTTTGATGGTATTTTCTTTTATTTTGTAATTATTTCTTTTTATGTGTTTTAACTATTTTATTATTGGAGAATTTTTGTTGTTTAATTCTGTAGTGATTAGTTGGATAATTGTAGTAAAATATAGTTGATGCAATCACTGGATGCTGCTGCGTTGGGCGCGCATAAAGGTGTATTGCTTTCATTATTGATTACTTCTTCTGTTTCTTATATATATTTTTTTGGGTTTTTCTTTTTTAATGTTTTTTAATTTTCTATTGTTTATATTTTATCTATACATATTCTGAATAACTGTATTATATTTGCTCTGTTGTTATTTACTTCATAGAAATAAATAAAAATTTTTATAAAACATTTTGTATCTTTTTAGCAATTTGTATCTTATTAATTTCTAACTCATTCATATGTATTAATTTAAAAGTTAAATTTGTTATTCCTTTACACAATTTTTAGTTCACAGATTTGCTATTTTTAAAAAAATTCTGATAATAATACATCAAAAGTAGTTTAGCATTTCAGCGATACTCATATTGCACAAATAATGCCGAAAGTTTGCATTAATATCTTTATTACAAATTTAATTTTTATCCTTTTTTTATAGTGAGTTTTGATTTTCTATTTGCATTTTTCTAATATTCTACACATTGACTTTTCTCGTAAAATAACACATTCGAGAAGTAAAAGTTTTCATTTAAGACGATAAATTTTAAAAATCAATCAGGGTAATATTGTAAGCAAAAAGATGCCTGGTATTGTAGAAGCTACAAGGAAGAAAAGAGAAAGGGGAAGAAAGTGCAAATAAAAAACAATTATATTTTAACTAATTTAAATACATAAACAAGTAATAAATAATTTTTAAATCAATGTTGTTATGTGGCCATTCAATATTTCTCACTCAAAGAAAATTTCACACGCCAACGAAAATTTTCAAGAAAGCGGTATGTTAAACGTCGGCAAGCCTCCGCCCACTGGGAATGAGTCATTCCACCAGCCAGCAGGGCTTCTCATTTCAATGGACCCAGCCACAGCTATATGCACTTCCTGTATGACACGTTGAAATTCAAGAAGATAACCTTCCAAAGATGCAAGAGAAAAAAAATATTTTGTATAATTTCCATGTTGCGCATTGCTTGCCTATGTAATACTAACAATGACGGTATTGATTATCTCTTTGGAATCTATAATAAAAAGGAAAAAGAGAAAGGCTACTATATTTGTCTATACTTTATCTTTTAAAAGAATTAAGGACTGTCGAATTTCAGTTCTTCCACAACCTAATGTATTAATTGTTAATGTCCAGGAAACAAATCTTGATCTGTGTCTCAACCGAAATCTATTAAAAAAGAAATTAACAGTATATACTATATATTAATTCAGCAGCTTGGCTTAATAAGCTTGTATTCAGTTGATTTTTTCAGTTGATATCAGTTGAGTTTTTGTGGTTCCACTAATGATTTTGAAATTGCCTTTCGCTAAAGACAGACAATTAAAGTATTACTTTGAGCAATGCGTATTGCTTTATACAATGATTTAGTATTACTTTTAGAAAGCAAAAAATTTTCTCTCGTAGTGTGCAGCTCACTTAACTTCAAAGTTAGTACAAAAAAAAACCTGTGTTAGATTCACAGAGATCATAGATGCAAATTTCGTAATTTTTAACCTTGTTCCGATAACGAAAGCGATACCTTCTTTCATCATCCCCCCTGAAGTTTCCACGCTACATCTTGAGGATAATGTGAGCAACCACATATTTATTGAAAATGTGTGTCTAATGCCTACAAATTCATTTTTCTTATTTTTCAGAAATTTATACGAATGTTGAACATTAATAACTAATTTCTGCCTAAAAATCTTAGAATGTGTTCATACAAAGCTCAGGAAATCAATATATTTATTGATGAATCGAAAGTAGTTGTCTAAAAAATGAAAATCTTGAAGTGAGCGACTCATGCGTTACTTCATCAGCTAGACTAGAAATTAACATTTAGAAAGGTAGTCATTATGGTTTTTCGAGTACATTCTGGGGTTCAAAACACTTGAATGAAATCATATGTTACGTAGACTGGCATGTAAATCTTGAATTTTAATTGAATAAAAACTTTTTAGCTCTTGTTGAAATATAATTTTTTTTCGTGTAGATCAATTTATTGGATTAGAATATGCATATTGAAGTGTAATAAGTTGCATGCTTTACATTTCAAATAATGAAATTGGTTGAATAATTATTCATTAATTAATTTTCTTTCATTTCAAATAATGAAAGAAAATAATGAACATTATTTTCTTTCTTTTAAATGTGGAATTTTGAAGAGAGGGCTATGTATACAACATAAAGTATGCTGAATAAACAGAAAGAATAAAAAAAGAATATCAGGGGTACCATCAGATTCACCTCCATTGATTTTTCAATGACCTGAGGCAAAGGCAGACACTCCATCTAGGGAGGTAATTTTTTTTATCGTTATGGAAAGATCACCTGAAGAGTTTTACTGGAAATTTCTTTGAAATCTCTCCTCAAATGCATTGAGGCGAAGTTGTTAAAGCACTCAAAGCATTCAAACTGTAGCAAAATGATGAATTTTGTGTAACTGAAGTATCGATAAGAACATATTTTGTTTGGTATCCAATCTTAATAGATTTTAAAGTGATAACATTTACTTGGAAAAGAATTTTAAGTCTTCCGATGATCTGACATCACTTTTTCATTGAAAGTATATTATTTATCAATGAATGGTTCCTTTGATGGTTGTATTTTCTAAGAAGTTACATGAATAATCCTCTTTATATTCCATTTAAGTAGGAAATGACGTTTTTATTCACAATCTGGATTGCAATATTCTCTCCATTCTCTAAGTAAACC